>CAJUYG010003520.1:0-21036 GCA_910591675.1 Galerucella calmariensis
AAACAAACATAACAGCTGGTAATACTCGTTTATTACTTACCTTTAAATGTTCTGCACGACAACAAAACAAAACACGCCTGCCACACGTGAAGCATGGTGTGGGTGCGATAGTTGGTAGACCGAATGAAACAGAAGATGGTCGAGTGTTGCGTTTCATACTTAAAGTCTTAGAGAAATGAAGGCATTCCATATTAGGATACTATTCCATATTTGGAGACTTTCCTCTATTAGACCCCGAAAAAGTCTAATGTTCAATTTTACATTATCCGATGTTGCGTTAAATTCCAAACATATTTTCTGCCAAGTCTGATCTTTTAATTTCCACAAGTAAGAATCTGTTTGTTTATTTTCTATGATGTTCATTCATCCATTCATACGTTTGGGTTGGGCTCAACATCCCAGGCACTTGAACTGAATCTTTGTACCATTACTCATGCTATCTACCTACTTCCATTCCAGAAGCTTCGTGTCTTCTATATAGGCCACCAATTTATCTGGAGGGATCTTCATCAAATAAAGTCGATTGGGCTAACGACTACCCTACAGTAAATCGAATGTTATTATAGTTAGACAGACAACGCTTGCTAAACGATCATTTTCACATTTTTAGTGTCTTTGGATTGATCTGGAGCAAGACGATCTTCTAAGAACGTTTAGAACCGCATGCTTCAGTTTTGGCCATGAAAACATGTCTACAACTATTTGTCACTATTATTCAACATATTATGCTTAAAAGTAGTTCAAATTTTTGCTGAATCAATTGACCATATACTTGATCTTTATATGTCAATCGCACAATATGTACTTATTGCGAAGTAATAAAACCTCAATTTCGTTCAATTCTTTAATGAATACCTACTACTTCAAGAACGTGATCAATTTTTAGGTTAGGACAGGTCGCAAGGTTATCTTTGGATCATTTAGTCATGGCCGTCAAGCCAACTTTTAACTAATTTTGGATTCGAACATTGATTTAAACCATGGAAACTAGATAAGGAGAACGAACTCATACCGGAAAATTGGCAAAATGTGTACCCAATATCATCTTTCTAAGAAGTTTATTTTTTCACCATGGCGTCGCCTATTCTCCTCTTGTATGATTTTGAAACAGTAACGACAATAACCTTTAGTTTTTATATGACATCAGAAAAATAGTAAACAATATTTATCTACACTTTACTTTTCAAGTATTCTCATAAAAAAGTGGGAGGGGCTGAATCACGGAACCTCGGTGGAAACTCAATTATTATTCTTCGATTTGGGAAGACGTTGGCCAAGTACTTTCTCGCTAAGTCAGCACTGTGCGTTGGGGCAACCATCTTGCTGCAGCCATAAGTAATTTTTGTTTGGGAATAGCCGGTTTAATTCGAAGAGCAAAAAGCACTGCAGAAATTCTAAATAAATGGGACTTGTTGAGGATTCTTAGAAAAAGTATGATTATATGATCGTATTATTTACTATTTTTCTCATTATTTCAGTGTTCTAAGAACTGTTCGATAGCTAACCTCATTGTTTAATGCTATTTGCTGGGATGGGGATTATCTGCAAAGGATACCAGAACATCTACCCAAGTAACACAATAAGCATCGAGGTAGATTTAAAATCGACTTTTGTGTCACTCTTGAAGCTAATAGGCAATTGAAACCGTCCACTAAAGCTTCTACATGTAGCATTCATTACGTAATCGCTTCCCAAAGGGAGCGCGCGGTTTGGCCTTAAAGTAGATTTTATAGCTTATTAGCTATTCAACCTGTAGGTCTAAATGGCCATAAATTGGCACCAAAAGAGCATTTTATTAGATTTGATTGCCAACATTGGCTGTCAAAGCGATATAAAGAAGCAGTCGTTTAGTCCAGATATGGCTTTCAATGCTTTGAATGATCATGCGCAGTTAAACATTTTGCGTGAGAATGTAATGAAGTTTTGTTTTGGATAAATATTAGATTGATATTGGAAATTTATGCAAACAGTTATGTAGGTGTTCACGTGTAGATCTTTCCTTCAATATATTATGACAATTATTATTGTTTTTGAAACTGGAAAATATCATTGTGAACCATTAGAAATCTCTGCAAACCTTACTTTTCTGTAAAATGTGAATGAAATACTTCCTGAAAACAGAGGGGCCAGTGATAACTGTAAGCAAAATATACATAGTACTTTATAAATTAAATTATTTCATTATAAATTACGGTGTTGTCATATTCAATTTTTATACCTATCAATGAATTATATACATCCAATTGAAATTGAAGTTTTTAATAGTAGTTTTAGTTGGATTGATTGATAATACACATAGATTCAAAAGTTTTGCATCACCCTAAATCTCCGAAAAAAAAAATGTGTTCACTATAAATGGATCAGAGATAAATCAAATAATTAGTTTCAATAGAAAAAACGTGTATATTTGTCAAAAATTTTTATTATCCAATAATAAACTTGCTTTAAAGATAAAAAGTATTCTTAGAAATTAATTAAATCAAATACAAATTGATTCTTTAAAAAAAAGGCTAGGTGAGAACCTGCATGAGAACTTTTAATAAAGAGTATTTCCACCTCAAGAATTGATGCAAGCTTGAAGTCGCCTGCCCACTGTTTACCAAATTATTGATATTCTGTTGAGGAATATTTCGCCATTCTTCTTGGGTCGCATGAACAAGCTCTTGTACACTCCTGGGTGGATTTCTGCGTGCTGCCACTGCCCTGGCAAGCATGTTCTATGGGATTCATGTCAGGAGATAGGGCAGGCCAGTTCAAACGATTGATTCATTCAGTCTCAAGATACTCATTTACAGCTCAGGTTCGAATAGGTCGAGCGTTATCGTCAATAAAAACGAAGGAATTGTCAACAACTGCGCGCCATAGTCTCACGTAAGAATGTAGAATCTCTCTGAGATACCTATCACCAGTCATCGTTCTCTCCACATGAATTAATTCTGTGCGATCATTAAACATGATACCAGCCCATATCATAGCACTTCCTCCTCTGAAGGGCGGCACGGGGCAAGCATGGGCAAGCTGAGCAACTCTCGTTGGATCCCGCCACACACGTATCGATGGCTGTCGAGATCGATACTTGAACTCCCAACGCATGTCTCATATCTCTTTGGAGTGCTGGTATTGCCATGGTTGGGTTTCTTCGGATAGTTAAGTGGATATAGCTGTTCTGCTGCTGATTAGTAACACGCCTTCTACCTCTTCTAGGTCTATCACGAAGAGAATTGGTCTGGAGATAACGGTTCCATACACGAGACACATCACTTTGCCAAACGCCAACTCTATTTGCTACGAACCTTTGAAAATGACCTTCTTCAACTAAAGCCACTATACTTGCACGGTCAATCTCACTTATGACTTGACGATTCATGTTTGCACTTAAAATCGTAAAAATCAAATGCCTTGAATGTTAAAATGATCGCACTAAAAATGTTATCTTACAAAACAAACTGTAAACATCTGTATATTGCAATAAATATGGAACATATTTAAATGGTAAACATTAATAAACAAGCCAACAAAAAATTGTTAGCGCAAAAAAATTCCTTCGCATCCGAAGAAGGTGATGCAAAACTTTTTAATCTATGTGTATTATATGTGATGGATTGAATTGATTTCTCTTTCCCAGATTTTCTGAAATTTGTATCCCAATGATTTCTGAAATATCATGAAACCTTTCAACTGAATTGAGATTTAATATCACATTAAGGTTAGCAATACTGTGGTTTTTAAAATACAAATTAATTCCAATACAAAACTTTATAGTATTGCTTATAAATGGCACTAATTGAAGCCCTTAAAGGCATTTTATGACAACACTAAATTCCAATTTGGCTATTCATTTTTTTGGCATTTTTTAAAGTAATTATCTCTATTTTTTGACTACTTTTCATGACTTACTAGCAATAATTGCTACTTGGTTGCAATATTTAGTCTTAAACAGGATAAGACGACTTTCAAGGAAGGCTGAAATTATTCTATAAAATAATGCTCAGAATATGCTAAACTTCATCATTTTTTCTGAATTATATGCTTCGATCTAGCATTATTTGCTTGGTAAATGAAATGTGTTACTTGGGTAGTTATCTGTTTTCTGATATATATTTTCTAATATCTTTAGAGAGGTTTTTGAAAAGACCCGTATCTCTAAATTTTTTATCAAGTCTGCTTACTGTGGACTGTGTAATTGGTTCTCGGTTGGGATATTTATGATTAAAAAGCGTACATTTGTCTCCACAACCAATTATTATTCGAATTCCAATTCTTTCCGTTTCAGTCAGCTTCATGTTGATAAAAGATACAAAAAGTTTTTGATTTCGTTTGTTACAATATTAATGGAAACAACAATTACGTTGAACGCGAATCAAATAATTAAAATAATTAAAATTATTAAATTTTTTTTAGATGAAAAGTATTACACTTACAAATGAAACTGAATGCTTCTAATTAATTCCACTATTTGATTAACAAATTTATGAACATTTATAATTATTGGTATGTCAATATCGAAACAATTATAATTGGTTTAAATATTTTCATTGCCAGTGACGGCCTTTACTAGATTTATTGTTTGGTATAAATAAAGACATTTTAACAATACTTATTGAATTTAGAAATTTGTTCGAATGTCGTTAATACTACTTTTTGCAATATACAAAATCAAAATAGATAGATAGATAGCTTGTTTACCTTTAAATATGTGCATATTGAAGGCATGTCAAAAAATTTGTTTTCATTAGGTACATTAAAAAGTATAAATCATCAAATATAAATAAAATCTACAAATATGATATATAAAATATAAGAATTACAATTGAAATTTGATTGGTTTGTTCAGCACCACCGGTCAGAAGCTAGAGTCCTCGGCACCTCAGCCTTTAGGCTTTTTGTTCTCTTGATTGTACCGTTCATATGAAGAAACAGGTAGCCCTTTTCAGGCACAACAGTATTTTCACTGGGTCCTTCTTGGAGATATTCTCCCTTGGATGCTCTAGTCCTAAGAATTTAAATCTCCAATGAGATAATGCTTCACAATCGAAGATAATGAGTGGTATGAAAGTGATATAAAAACGAAGTACATGCTAATACTAAAAGTATTAGCATTTTTTATAAAGTAGGTACTTCAAAACTAAGAAGAAACTACATTTCAAAGTAGATACTTGTAATTTTTCCGGAAGTTACTATACTAACTAGCACTCTCGTGGAAATGACTGAAGTATTTACTGCAATTTGAAGTACAGCAGATACTTCTATTTCAATGTATGTTTTGATTTAAATATCGTTTTACAACTTTCTCGATAACTGAGATTGAAAAAAAAGGTAGAACGTGTCGCGGGACACACGGTAGGAACTTTAGTTCCTTTTAAGCAAAAGTTATGTAATACATCTGACGTTATAGATAAACAATTTGCATATTCTTTGATGGTTGAGTAGTAAGCACACCAGACTCTCACGCGGTAGACCCGGGTTCGATTCCCCGCGAGGAATTTTTTTTATTGTTAATTTTATTTTTAAATAATCATTCTGCTTGATATTAATAACGACAACAGGTAGACGTTTGAAATATTTAGCAGAATATTCATTATTATAGATAATGGTACGGTACCCTTCATGAGGGAGTCCGACTGGCAACATCTACTTATAACAGCATCGTATATTTAAAAAATAAAACCGTAGCATTATACAAATTGGTCATTCAAGAACTGTATGTTTACCACAAAATTAGTGGAAACATAAAATTGAATTGTAAAATGTTTAATTTGAAGTTATAAGTATTACAGTTTATAGAAATTTTTATTTTCTAGATTTTTTCCTAAGTGGGTCGTAGAAAAAATATGCTGCTCGACTCGTGTGGATTGTCCATATCGCACTTGAACGATTGAGCACTCCGCCTACGGCGTCGTGCTCCATCTTCGTCCTCGTGCGATATGGCCATCATATCCACACTAGTTGCACAAACTACAATTTCTTTCAAAATATGCCCTTTTACATTTAAAAACTACCTGCCAAATGTCAAATCAATGTATCCATCCATTTTAAAGTTATCGAATTAAAACATTCAAGTTTTCAAAATTTCAACACCCTGTATTTCGAAAACTGGCCAGACCCCTTAATCGCGCAAAAAAAATTATGGAAATAATAGTAAAAATTTATCCGAACAAATTCAAGTAGATCACTAGCACTGCGAATACCAGCTTTGCATTGAATTTCAATATAGCATCGGTGGTTCAGTGGTTAGAATGCTCGCATTGCACGCGGGCGGCCCGGGTTCGAATCCCGGCAGGAGCATATTTATTATTATTAATCGCTGCTTCGTAAACGAGAGAGAGACTAAGGAGGCACAAGCACGCAAGCAAGACACATAACGAAGCAACGTAACATAACGCAGCGTAACGTAACGCGTAACGGTCAGATCTTTTGCGTCGCGACCCTTGGTCGCTCAAACATAACCTGGCGTAAAGAACTAAAGTTCCAATAATCCAATTATTAATAGGTTTTTGACGTTAAACGTCGTTCTCAGTTTAGTTACGCCAATCCTTCAATTATTTCAAGATAATATAAATATGACCGGGTAAAACCTCTCCAGTAGGAACTGCAACATATATTAGACGTTTTGCTGCGAGGTACCGGTTGACTACCTATATTCAATGGGAACGGTACTATCCTTATCCTTTCCTAATGGGTTTTTAATCCTTTTTTTATTGGTTCCTTCGTAAAAATGCGTTGGTATTGTCTTGGGTCTCAATCATTGATTACTTTGACGTGCTTGTCCCGTTGGTTATTCGTTGTGATTATTTTTATTTAATTTTTTTATTAATTAATATCGTGTTAATTATATGGATAATCTAATCTCTATAGAGGACCTAGTCCTTACAGATTTTTTACTTTTAGACAATTTTGTACCAAATAAATCAATACCTCAATTTTTTGATTTATTTTCAAATAACTAACTTTTTGGAACTTTAGTTCTTTACGTCAGGTTATGTTTGAGTTACCGGGGGTCGCGACGCAAAAGATCTGACCGTTACGTTTACGAAGCAGCGATTCATATGCTTCGGCCGGGAATCGAACCCGGACCGCCCGCGTGGAAGGCGAGCATTCTACCACTGAACCACCGATGATATATTAAAATTCTATGCAAAGCTGATATTCACAGTGCTGGTGATCTACTTAAATTTGTTCGGATACATTTTTACTATTATTTCCATAATTTTTTTTGCGCGATTGATCTTTTTTGTTTATTTACAGCATCGGTTGTCAGGACGATAGGTTGTGTTTACTGGATTCTAAGTTTAACACGTAGGTAAGTGATTTACTTACCGTTCAGACGTCGAAAAGTAATAAATTTCAACCATTTCAACAATTTCACCAAAATGCAAAATATATTTTAAACTGATCGAGAAGTCACTTTTGACATTTCGTTCATTTCGAAGAAATTTAAATTATTTTATTCGGAAAAAATCTAGAAAATAAAAATTTCTATAAACTGTAATATAACTTCAAATTGAAAATTTAACAATTCAATTTTATGTTTCCACTAATTTTTGTGTGGTAAACGTACAGTTCTTGAATGTCCAATTTGTATAATGCTACGGTTTCCCTTTTTAAATATACGATGCTGTTATAAGTAGATGTTGCCAGTCGGACTTCCTTATGAAGGGTACCGTACCATTATCTATAATAATGAATATTTTGCTAAATATTTCAAACGTCTACCTGTTGTCGTTATTAATATCAAGCAGAATAATTATTAAAAAATAAAATTAACAATAAAAAAAAACTTCACGGGGAATCGAACCCGGGTCTACCGCGTAAGAGTCTGGTTACTACTCGACCACCGAGGAATATGCAAATTGTTTATCTATAACGTCAGATGTATTACATAATTTTTGTTTAAAAGGAACTAAAGTTCCTACCGTGTGTCTTTCGACACGTTCTACCTTTTTTTATATTCCTATAGGTTATGTGATTATAAATGTCAACCGCTTCCAAAAACACCTCACTCATCACGGTCCATGAATTTGTGCACCGTTGAAGTATACTCAAAGACAAAAGTTTGAACCGACCTGTCGCGAAAGCGTGACGGTCCCGAGAAATGGGCTCATTTACATATTTTTTTTATTTTACCATTAGGAAGAGCACATCATTTTGAGGCTATGTGCAAAAAATTAGACGTCAGCGAGTCGCCTAAAAAAATTATAAACATTAAACAGCGCTCCTCTCCGAATTTCAGGCGTGACGACATCGCATATGAAATCTCTCGTTCAGAGAGCGGATACCGCGCCGATCGGTTTTCGGTTAGATGACAACTTAGCTAGTAACAGTACTTTGCTTGCTGATATGCTCATTATTTTTTATTATACGTTTTAGCAAACTCTAAACATTGTTATGTTTGTGAAATAAGAACGTTTAGAAATAATTTAAACTATTCGACACAATGGACCAGAATCAGAGTAAAAAAAGCTATAAATATTGTGCGGTTCCAGAATGTAAAAGTACTACGATTAAAACATCTAAGAAAACATTTATTTCTATTGATAAGGATGCCAAAAAATGGAATGGCAGATAAGCATAAAAAGACTCAAAGCATTCACTGATAAGTCAACATACTTTGTTTGTATATTTCTAGGATTTCATTTTTCTTCAATCAGAATCGTTATAAATCACCTTATAAAATACGTTGTGAATCCATATTGACAGGGTTATTGGAAACCACACGCTTTTATTAATCTGAATTTATAAAAAAAAGTAGATAATATTGTTCTTATAGTTTGTGGTGTTATTAATGTTCAAAATTATTTCATAAAATAATGGGTCAGTTCTTCACAAATTAAATTTTATTAAATGCTGCTTTTTTCCAAAAAACAGGTAATCTTTTTCAGTAGATCATCAACAAAACTGGCGTATATTATATGTTTTAAAAAAAATTATTTTATTTGATTCAAAGTCCAGATCAGCTCTAACAAATATCGCTTTTTTTACCAGTGAGGTGCATGTGCATTTGAATACGGTGTGAACATTTGGAACCAATATTACCTGCTCAATCAAAATAAGTTTTTCTTGTTATTTTCAACATTGGTGATTTAATTTCCACTACACCTTCATCATAAATAGCATTTGGAGAAGCTCCTTTAATTGGGCAGTCTGCAGTTAAAAAATTGCAATTTTTTACTGAGTACCCAGTAGCGTTATCTCCGTAACTTTGTCCACCAGACCAGGACATCTGGAATCATCCTGTATATCATTTGAGAGAGCATGTACTTATTTATGAAAATATTGATATTTTTATAGTTTGGCAAGTTTATCTGTAGCTACGGGGCGTCGGTAAGAGGCGAGGAAAAACATGGCGTATATCTGTCAAACGTACAAATGGCGTACGGTACCTATTTTACCAAGTAAAACTGAAATTACAAAGGTAACTGACAATACGAACACCACTGGATAAATCAATATCAGTCAGTTAACGAAGTGAGAGGGAAGAACATACGCACGCGCTTTCCAATAAGAAGTAACCTGGTCGATAAAAATCACCAATTATGTAATCGGATGGTGTGGACATTATGGTTTTCGTACAACGTTGCCAGAGCTTTAAGAATCCCATAACAAATTTGGAAAAGTGTTCTCTTTTAATATTCATAAATTGGAAAATAATGTTAATAGAATAAATCCAAGGAAACAAGTACATTATAAAATTAACGTTTAATCATATTTTTAATATTGTTAATAATAAAAAGACCCATTTATAATTATTATCACTACATAATCAGTTCTTCTATTTTTTTATAGTTAAACGTGGCAATGTCGAACGTTTTCGACTGCATTCCTTTCACGGTTTCAGATAAACTTGCCAAAGTATAATAATTCTGGCCGGAAAACAGCCAAAAACGATGTGTCACATTGTATAAAATTATAATTTAATAAACTCGTGTTTTTTATCAAAAAACTTCATAATCATTAGCAAGTCCACTTCTGGAAGATGTAATGAGTCAGTTTTTTTTAAATTAGGTCCACACATTTTATTTCATTAACACAAAAATATTGTGAGTACCTAATTCAAAATAAATAAATTCTACGCGAGGCACGTTACAGTCAGAAGCGTAATGTTAGTGCACATTAACTTTCATATGCGGTGACATCACAGTCATAATCTTCGCCCCGCTACGGTATGCTTGTTTAATTGGTTGTATTAGGAGAACAACATAAATTCTATTGACATGACATTTTCAGAATTATATTTTTATCCTTGGTACTTTGTTTCACGACAGTTAAAAATGATTTAAAAATTTTAGTAAACGAGCCCATTGTGTAACGTTGAGTCAACGGTACCTCGCAGCAAAACGCCTGTTGAATCATCTGCAAACATTGTTACGTGACCATGAGTAATACAATTTGGGAGGTCGTGGTCGGAAAACAGACCCCTGAGGAACACCTAGTGAGATATTAAAACTTTTTTATAAATGGTTTTCTATTCGTACGATTTTTTAAGTAGGAAGAGATCAAATCTAATGGTGTCCTAATGCCTAGTGAATTTAGTTTATGGCAAACAATACTAATGTAAATTCTTTTCGATATTATATTAATATGGTTGAAAAGATATTCAAATAGCTTCCAATTATTGTATTTATTCACGCTCAGATAGATGATGTCAAATATAAATAAGAGGATGCTCTAACGGAGCGCGAAATTGAAAATAAAAATCTATGGATTTCAGGATTTTCCCCAAAATCACCGATTTACGAAATATTGAATTTATTCCGTTAATTTGGATCGTACCTACTGTATAATATACAGATTTAAGTAGACATAGGTATTCATTGTTATACTTCTCCCGCTTCTCGTCGAGCCTACTACCGTCCTGTATTTCCCTTCTCCCCAAATCATTGGAGTACTCCCCAAAGTGGAGGGATGACGACGGCGGCGGTAGTGACGAAGTAACGGCAGACCGTGTGGCGTCCTTTTTGCGAATCTGCCGTCTCGCGTAAATTCTTTTTGTTTTTATTTACTATCCGGTGTGTAGTGTGTACAAAGTTGTTAATTTTTTTAAAATAAATATTTGTGGAAAAATTGTGATAAAAAAAAGATGTGATTTATGGTTGAGTCTTAGTGACAGTTATGTTTTTAAATTATAAAAATTGTTATCGAAGACATCTGTTTTGGAAAGGTAAATAATGGGTATTTAGATTATTTGTATTTGACGTAGCTTTTTATTAAAATGTTTTGAAAAGAAAATTTTTCAGTGAAATTGGCGCTTATTGAAATTTATGGAAACTATAACTATGCGCATGGCTGAGATTACTTTGATAAATATTTTAAGCGGATATTAATGTGCGTCGTCTGCTGTAAATTTTACACATTTTTGAACTATATTCGAGCAAAAGTATGAGAGAGAGTTTTACATATATTTTCAGAACAATTCCTTTGTGTCTACCGATGTATAATAACAAACTTTTGTAAAGAGTTATTATTCTTGTAATTTTTTAAATTATCAACTAGTCTTGATAAATTTTATCCTCTGGGATCTCCCTACAGCTTAAATTATTTACGAAAATGTACGTACGTAAATGGGTACGCGGTAAATTCGGAAAAAATTTGATATCAAAAATCATTTTGAAATTGAATTGGTTCATGTTTCTTAAAAAGTTACAATCTTAAATAAATAATTTTCTCCACGATCATCACAGAATGTGCCAATTCTGAAATCAAATTTGATTACGGAATGTTGGAATTCCCTCTCTTGAGATTGAAGAAATATTCTGCACCATGTACCTCAAATGTATTTACATTCTTTCTTGTGTTAATATTCTCACACTGGTTAGCAATGCTATACTTAGCCTTGATGCTGTTGATTGTCATCGTAGTAGCAAAATTTGAGTAAGTGTCAAAATGATTGCTGTTACATTTCCATTCGAAAATATAAAACGTATCATAAATTTATCCAGTGAATCAAAATGTGAAAATACACCAACAGAAATTGCAAAGTTTAAACCCAAAAAAATCAGAGAATGAATATGAAAAATATAACAAACATACGTTAACATGTATTGGGAACAAAGGAAACGAATTTCTCTGTAGAAAAAATTTTAATTGCGTTTTTTGGTGAATTGTCTAGAACTGTACCAATATAACAATTATTACAAACCTCTGTAATATAGATTATTTTTGTTCATTTCCATTTAAAAATATATTTTTAAAATCTTTGGTCGTGGAGAAAGTATAGTCTGCTACTCGGTTAAAATGAAAATTCATGATGCTCGTGGTTCCTAACGCTCGCCTTTGGTTCTCGTTCGGAGTGATATTAATTTTGGTTAATTACCAGATTGATATTTAGGAGTTGTGAAGAGCACACCATAAAATATCAAAATGTCAACAAAGTTAAATAAAAAGCAAATAATCAATAGTTTATAGACCTTAATAGATATAACAATGATAGAAAGCCGAACTGTGAAGATATTTATTTTGTTAAAATAATCGAAGTTTATAGGTCAAGGGGAAAACGTCTGGATTAACTTCTGAATAACTTAAATTTAAACTAAAAAATTTATTTTCTCTAGCGTGCGGAAAAGTCCACTTGAATTAAATTTTTCAATCTTTTGGGGACTATACTGATATTTGAATTTTTTATTTTTTTTCAGTCGCATCAACCTCTAGGGTTATTAGCGACAATATGTTTATTCTAGATTACAATTTGGATACAATATTTATGCCTTTGAGATAGGTTATTAAATTTTGGACATTACAATTTACACCGAGTACTACATCTAATTTATTGCCAATATTATTTTTATCCTTGCTTGATTGAAAATTGGGCATTCTACTAGGATGTGTTTTACAGTTAATTGGCAATTACATAGTTCACACTGTGGAGGTTCAGTTTTTTTAATAATATAACTATGAGTGATGTTGGTATGGCCTAATCGGAGTCTTGATAATATTAGGTACTTTTGATGCTCTATCAAGATTTTTATAGGGCCAAAGTTTTACTGTTGTTTTAACATTGCGTAATTTTGATTGTGATACATGACACTCATTTTGCCACAATTGTTGCACTTTTATGTCCTGTAGCACTGAATTTTGTACTTCACTGCGGTTTCACTGGTAGTGGCTTCTCGAGCAAGCAGATCGGCCTCTTCGTTCCCATGGATGCCAATATGGGAAGGAATCCATAAAAGTGTCACTTTGATGTTAGATTGCTGGATATTGGAATATTCAAAATATATATTTGTATGGTTGTAGTTCACCAAATGACTGAAGAATTAAGAAACTTATTAGAATTTTGCTATAATTTTCAATAAAAAAAAACGTATTTTCAAATAAATATTTAATGGCCCTGGTATAAACCTCTTCAAATAAATGTTAAATGATAATAGCTACCTAATTTCTTGATATGTATTCAATAATAAATATGTCTATAAGTTACCTTTTGAGCTCTTTTCCGCATGCTAGTAGAAAAATAGTGTACCTAACACGTGCGTGAAGTGACTTCTCCGCACGTGATTGCTGGCCATCTGCAATAACGTGCGGAAAGGTAACACTTCCCGCACTGGTTAGGTAAACTACTATATTGATTATTTTTTAACATTTTCTACACTAAGAGAAATTTTTAATTTCAGTAATTCATATACTTTCTCGTCAATCTGCA
Source organism: Galerucella calmariensis (assembly GCA_910591675.1). NCBI lineage: Eukaryota > Metazoa > Arthropoda > Insecta > Coleoptera > Chrysomelidae > Galerucella > Galerucella calmariensis. The sequence continues at coordinate 13,637 of CAJUYG010003520.1, forward strand.
GCCGTCCCGAAAAAATAACTCTCGGTATGATTTATTAAATCGACAATGAAACTTTACACAAATCAGAAAAAGAAGCTGGTAATTATTAATTGCATAGCCTTTTCGAATTTGGCTAAATACAATCCTGATGATCGTATTCATCAAATTTAAGGTTAGCTATATGTCAAAATAGCAAATAAAATAAACGACATGCCGAAAACCCGGATATACGTCACAATCGATGACGCACACCAAGAAGTGTATTATTTTAACTATAGTTCAACTGTATTTTCAATTTTCCGATCCAGAAATGGAAATTGACAACGGAATGAAATCAGTGAAGCTGCTAACTGATATAATTGTACAAATTGTAAAATATTAAAAAATAATAGGGAGAGATACTATAAATATTACTTACATAAGTAATATTTATAGTATCTCTCCCTATTATTTTTTAATATTTTGTCCACGACCACCTAATAATAAGTCAATATTTTACCTCCTAACTAAAGGTCAATGGTACCCATATATCAACTGTCGTGAATTATGATTCATAATACACTGTAGTGTATTATGGTTCATAATTCACGACTAGAGATGGGGGTACAATATAAAATAAACTATTAAATCTGTGTATTTTGTTCAGGAAATTTGTTTCTGACTATATCGTATCTATAAAATATTGTAATTTTTAGTATTGATACTTTTCATAACGGTATTTTCTAATATTAAGTATTTTAAAACAATATATTTATAACGGTACGTTGTATTGATACTTTCTACAGTATCGCCCATCTCTATATATGTCAAATTATTTGAAGTAGCTGCCACAACATTTTGAGGTTAGTAATATGCCAAATCGCTACTGACTTTTATTTATTAATAAATAAATTAAGTGTCGTGGACAAAGTATAGTATTCTACTCGCAATTTATGGCCATAATTCACTTGGGTGACTTGCGCCCTTCGCCTGCGGCTCGTGACGCAAACGTCACCCATCGTGAATTGTGGCTATCATAAATTGCTCGTTTAATAATATACTATTATCTACTAGCGGCTGCAGAAAAAATATTGTACGTAACGCTACCCGGAAGTGATTTCACGGGACTCGCAGGTTTCCAGGACTCGTCTACTGTCTACTCATCCCGTAAAATACCACTTTCGGGACTTGTTACGTAAATAACTACCTATATAGTTAGAATAATATATAATATAATAATTATTCAATGTACATTATTTTTATTAAATTACAGCCACATGACAACGAATTTTCTTGACGCGTTCGTCATAAATTTTCTAGAAATTCTTAAAATGAATTCTGTTTATATTAGAGCGAGTGATATAAATTTGTTGGATTGAAAATCTAAAATCTTAAAAGTGATTTTGATTGTAACGTCAAAAAATAATCTATCAAATACCACACGAGAGCGCGACAAATTGGATAATAATTCTCCAGGCCCTTTCTCAAACGTGTTGCCATTTCGCAATAGTCACGCGAGCTCTTCAGGCTATCTTATGTATTGCCTAACAACAAGTTTCACAAAATCTGTCAAATTATTTCCAGTTTATTTACCATTTATTTACATTCCCTTGGGATATTACTACTACAGATAATAAATTTTGACAATTTCTTACATTTTCGTTTTCACTGAAGCGTTAAATCAATTCAAACGACTTTTCAGAAAGACGCCCAATTGATATTGTTTTTGTTCCAATTACCTTGCTTACGCATCCGAACAGTGCATCAAAGAAGTCTTTATAGCAAAAGTCCCAGACAGCACAAGTACGTACATAATACATATTCAATACGTACTCATGAGATGTAAGGTACGTATTATGTACGTACTTTCTTGTACAAAGTACGTACATGGTACGTATTAAATACGTACATTTTCCAATAAAATTTACGTACTTGGTACGTACCGGTAGTATCTACTTGGTACGTACCAGTAGTACGTACTTGGTACGTACGGGAAGTAGTACTTGGCATGTATCATCCAGACATGTACAGAGCTGACAGCTCACAATTGGGGTTCAAGGAGCTTTTCTTGAGTTCCTTTTAAGCAGCGCCGATATTGTTGTAATTTGAGTTTATCCATCACAATGTTTATAACGTTGCAGTCGTAGCAGGAATTCAAAAAAATTTCCTTGACACTTAATTGTGGGTTTAACTGTATAGTCTTATAAATTAGAGTACACATTAGAATGTGCCCAAACTAGATTAGATTAAAATATAAAGCAGCTTGAAAATTAATTTATTTTGAAATAATCTACAAATTTTTACTATTTTCTATTTACTATTTGGTACAGTGAACCTTTTTGCCCTTGCCGGTGTCCTTCTTAACCACCTAACAATTTCTTGCTCCGTCTCCTTATTTTCTCTGCATTTTCCAGATTTTACAGCAGCACCTTAAAAAGATAATGAAAAATAGCTAAAATAAATACGTTTAAGTGAATAAGTCTCTGTGACATTATTAAAATTATTGGACGATACAGAAAAATTACGACAAAAAGGCAGATTTAAATCTTCAACCAACTGTTTTCGATTATTACTAACAAATCTCTGAAGTTCTTTAGTTGCTTATTTATAATGTTTACTAACTTTATAAGACATCTCACTAGTAGATTAATGTACTAATAAATAATAGGTGGGTATACTTATCTTTATAAACAGCAAATAAACAGGTTGTAAAAAAATACTGCTTACAAGATCCCAAAACTACAATTTATAATGAAACTAGTATTAAAATAAGTACCTAACATTACTTTAAACTAGTTTAACTGTTACTTTCATAAATATAAATTGAATAAAGTAATAGAAAATAGTTAATAACTTACCAATCATTTATCCTGGTCTTGGTGTATAAACAACAAAAGTGGCTGGCACAAATGGTCTGTGTGATCGTGGGTGAAATGGGTGGAATATTGAGATAAAAACCGCCAAATATTTCTTTTTATTGCACTCCAAACTCAAAAAAGCGTGAACGCGACAGATACCCTCTACATCTGGTTACCATATTGGACGAATTATTGTTCGTCCAAGGTCCTAGCGTTCTACCCTATAGATAATATACCTACTTCTACCCATCACAGGGCTGCAAGGATGCGCAGTAACTACATGTTGTTTTGAACGCTGAGCATGCGTCCATGCAACCTTTAACCTTCTATCCGATATGTATTAGATACATACATAATACGTATCAGAAAATATGTACTGCCGATACATATTGAGTGCGTACATGGTACGTGCCCAAAAGTACGTACCGTTTATGAATCACAATGTACGTACTAAATACGTACATTTTAGGTAATGTACGTACAGGACGTATATAAGACCTAATATGTACGTATTCAATACATACAGTGCTGTTTGGGGTATGCATGTAAATATTTAAAATTCAGACATATTTCCATCGCCAAATTCTTTGTATGAAAAAGAATCTAAAACAGAATTTTTATTGATGGAAATCAATATTAGGTAATGAAAACGATTGAGGAATTGATGTATTTTCATGGACTGTTGCTAATATAGTAAGAATCAATGATAATTGACAAAGCTAAAAACAATAAGGAGGACAAAAATGTATCCGCGGTCTTCGGATTTAATCACTTACTTGAGTCTGACTCGTTACCTGCTGAAAACTTGCTGCCAAGTAAATCAAGATATCTTTTAAAATGTGTTGAATTTTTGGCATATTCTTCGACATTCATACCCTCGTAACCAGTAGGTACGATTGAATTTGAAATAGTATCCACCATCCAAAAAAATGATCTTCGCTGTCGATATGTGTTATGATCAATATTGCTTTAATTCTGTTGAATATCCATCCAAATTTGTCGATCCTTGGATACAGATATGGTGTATAACATGCATATTTAGAAAATTATTAACAAATGAATTATCGCCATAAAATGTATTGTCACTAATGTCTTAAACATCTACTAAGACAATAATATCTAAGTTCTCTTCGACATAAATGCTTTTTTCACCTTTTCATTGCCGTTGGAGAATAGCCTTATTCTACTTGTTTTCCACATGAAAGTTGGTCAAATCAGCATCATCTCCAAAAGGCGGTAGCTCTCTTACGAGAAAGCTTTGAATAGGGGTCACTTTGATTAGATAGATGTACATACAAAAATAGAGTTCATATAATAACCTTTTTGGTGTGCGTCATCGATTGTTAAAGTCCTTCTAACACATTACGTTGGAAGAAATGGAAAAAAGGAAGGTCTGTGATTAATCCTAATCAAAATATCACAATAATGAACCGTTTAAATGTATTACAAACGTTAACCCAAATCTTTCACTTAAAAAATTTTATTAGTTGATGTGTAGGTTACGACATAAATCGGAATAAATTACATTATTCAAAATAGGATGCAGACGTACCTTTCATAGCGCGAATGTGTCTTACGACTTTTTCTAATGGTCCACTGACAGTTCTCGTCAGGTCTGTATTCAGTTGTTCACGGTCAATTATTATTTATGAAAAGTGAATATTAATCTTATTGTTATATTTATTTAAATAATACAAAAATATGCCGAGATACACAGAAAAAGGAAGAACGTGTCGCGGGACACACGGTAGGAACTTTAGTTCCTTTTAAGCAACAAGTATGTAATAGATTTGACGTTATAGATAAACAATTTGCGAAGCCTCGGTGGCCGAGTAGTAAGCAAACTAGGTACACGCGGTAGACCCGGGTTCGATTCCCCGTGAAGATGTTTTTTTTAATGTTAATTTTATTTTTAAATAATTATTCTGCTTGATATTAATAACGACAACAGGTAGACGTTTGAAATATTTAGCAGAATATTCATTATTATAGATAATGGTACGGTACCCTTCATGAGGGAGTCCGACTAGCAACATCCACTTATAACATCATCGTATATTCAAAAAAGGAAACCGTAGCATTATACAAATTGGACATTCAAGAACTGTACGCTTACCACAAAATTAGTGGAAACATAAAATTGAATTGTAAAATGTTTAATTTGAAGTTATATTACAGTTTATAGAAATTTTTATTTTCTAGATTTTTTCTTAAGTGGGTCGTAGAAAAAATATGCTGCTCGACTCGTGTGGATTGTCCATATCGCACTTGAACGATTGAGCACTCCGCCAACGGCGTCGTGCTCAAACTTCGTCCTCGTGCGATATGGCCATCATATCCACACTAGTTGCACAAACTACAATTTCTTTCAAAATATGTCCTTTTACATTTAAAAACAACCTGCCAAATGTCAAATCAATTTATCCATCCATTTTAAAGTTATCGAGTTATTCAAGGTTTCAAAATTTCAACACCCTGTATTTCGAAAAGTAAATGTGCTAGACCCCTTAATCGCGCAAAAAAAATTATGGAAATAATAGTAAAAATGTATCCGAACAAATTCTAGTAGATCACCAGCACTGCGAATACCAGCTTTGCATAGAATTTCAATATAGCATCGGTGGTTCAGTGGTAGAATGCTCGCATTGCACGCGGGCGGCCCGGGTACGAATCCCGGCAGGAGCATATTATTATGAATCGCTGCTTCGTAAACGAGAGAGAGACTAAGGAGGCACAAGCACGCAAGCAAGGCACATAACGAAGCAACGTAACATAACGTAGCGTAACGTAACGCGTAACGGTCAGATCTTTTGTGTCGCGACCCCTGGTCGCTCAAACATAACCTGGCGTAAAGAACTAAAGTTCCAAAAACATCGGCATTTTGAAAGTTTCTTCTCAAGTATTTCCAGCTAGAAAATGAAGCTCGTAATTATAAATTTCATTATAAAATTTCATCATACTTATTTTCTTTTATTCTATTTTTTTTCTAGTTTTTCCGATTTTTCAGTAGTAGTAGACTGAAATAGAATTCTTTTCAGGTTGGTGCTATGTTTGCTATAGGCTGTAAATCAGTTTATCTTATTCCGCTATCAAATGTGACACTTTAAATCACTCCTTGACGTTAGGTAACGTCACATTTTTCATAACCTTCATATATCAGTTAAGAAAAGTAGTTATGTAAAAACTTTACGTAACTGTTTGAGTTTCAACATAAAGATACTACATGAGTTTCAAAGTATAATTTATTAATTAGGTAGGTACTGTCTAAACTGACAATTATTTCATTATTTGAACTGACAGTTACCCCATTATTTTAATTCAATAGTATTTTAAGATAAATAAACATTGAAAAAAACATTATTAAGGACACAGTTATTTAAAGTAAGTCTTTTTTTGGGTGAATACTTCATAGTTACAATACTCTTAACACCATTTGAATCCACTTTAATATTACCATTGTAACTGAAGATTTTATGGAATATCACAAAAGCGCGGAATTAGATAAAACATTGTACGTAAACACGTTATGAAGAGAGCGACATTGTTCAACTCGCTTAATTTGCAGAACTCGCTATCGCTCGTTTTGGCAAATATTACGCTTGTTGAACAATATCGCTCTTTTCATAACTAGGTACGTAAATAACTATTATTCGTATTTCGTATATCTGTAGTTTTTGTTTGGAACGAGAGTTTCTGAATATCCAGTACCTATGTAATATATCCGCATCTCGTTTTATGAGTTTTAAAACTTTATCTAAAGTTGGAATTCCTTTTCTGCTTTGAAAATGGTGCACTTTTCTTCTCTGATTATTCGAAACAAAACAAAGCGTGATAATTGTTTTATTTTTGAAGAAAAATTGATATTTTCTTTCAATAACTATTTTGCACGTACGCAAATGAACCAATAAACGAGAATCCGACAGTTCTATTATACCACCTTCTAAACAAATGTAGTACATATTACGTGCATTCGAAAGTTGTGGCTATAGTTTTATTAGTCTGTCAAAAATAAACAATCTGATTAGCTTGAAATAAATAACAGGTATGAATTTTTTTCATTTATTGAGTAATAATGTTTTAAATATAGTACGAATCTACACCTTTTTTTGGTAGACTTTTATATTATTTCCATATTTTATACAGGGTGGTCCGTAAGTAATGGTCCAAAGTGGAATGGAAGATTCTTTGTCTAAGATTATTACAATCTGACGCAACTTCCTTCAATAAAATATTCATGATAAGAAAGATACAGGGGGCAAAGATTTTGGATATACAATCGTAAAAATTTGAAGATGAGGCTTTCAGGACCTGGGAAATCATGATATTCTATCCATTTCGATGTAGAGGGATACCTTTAACGATAAATATGCTAATCGCACAGTTTCACCAAAAACATATCTTTTGTGGTGCCCTCTAGAAAATACATCGAAACGGATGAAATATTATGATTTCCCATGCATTAAATCCCCTATCTTTTAATTTTCACTTTTTTATATTAAAAAAATTTCAATTTACTGACAAAAAACATTTTAGTTTGTTTGTTACCTCTTATTTATTTAAAATAATAAGGCAAGATAAATTGCA
>CAJUYG010003521.1:0-21022 GCA_910591675.1 Galerucella calmariensis
TATGGATTACTCAATAAGCAAAAACATACAGTGTACTTGTGAATACGAATATTCTTTCTCATTATTACTAGTATCACCCTGAAATATTTTTCATTTTATTTGTTTATCAATACATCAACGACACCTTAGAAGTGTGACGCTTTTCCTACTTCTGCGTAACACTTGCGTTAATCGAATATCGAAAAAAAAAATCTAGGAACAATATACGTTACCCAGCTATCTAGTAAAGTGGATAGAGTTCAAGTAATGTCAGTAATTCAATATTCTCCAACACTTGTCAAGCAAGGTATTCGATATGACAAATCCTTTTTGAGTGAGATTAGCACGCACGTACAATGTTCTAGAATATAATATATACCTCGTGCACCAAAAGTATTTCTAAACATTGGGATAACGATTGTAAGAAAGTGCTAATATATCGTGAACGACCACCTTTTTCTTGGTACTGCTATTTTGAAATAGTAGTTTGTACAACAAGTGCGCAAAGCGTCACTTTTCCCACGAGCGCAGAAGTTTGTGGCTCGAGCCGTAAGGCGAGTGCCGCAAATCTAGCGAGTGGGAAAAGTGATTTGCGTACAAGTTGTACACAATATTTTTTCTACAACCACATTTATCAATGAAAGAAATACAGTCACTTATATAGTTATTTTATTTAAACTTTTAATAGAAAGAACTTACAATATGAAAATAAATAGAAAAATCAGTTGAATGTATAATTAATTGTAAAATTTGAATAAATTTGTATTGAAACCTCAGGTAACAAATTTTCGGTTGCAGTTCTAGCCTTTTCAATAATATATGGAGGAGTATTTTCAATGTCCGAATTGGACAACTCAGAAAATAACTTATTTTGATCTTGGTTCATAATTCCTTAAATTGTTTTTATAATTAATTAAAATTAATAATGAAATGAATAGTTTACTTAGGTACTTTTTGTAAAATTTAAAAATTGTACACAAATAAGAAATTCACTATTAGGTTGAATTGTCAGATCATAGGTAGCTTTGTTTGACATTTCGATGCGGAAAAGTGCCATAGCGTGTACTTTTCCCATTACTTTTCCAACGGTTATCAAAAGAATTAAGAAAAGGCCTGCTTTGCGTATAAAAATTTGTGTAGAAAAGCGTGTTTTGCATAGTGGTTGTAGGAAAAATATTTTGAACTACATACGCTTACAAAAAGCTAAATGCCCTGGTCTAATACAGGTATTAACTATAAATTTTCAACTTCTCCATAAATGCGTATCAGAATGTATTTACTTCGAGCTGTTTGTTTTTTGGAAAGTACTGAGATGTCTAAAAAAGAAAATTTCATCAGCGAATAATTATTATTTTTCATTTAACTACCTACATGATTCAAAACTATTTTATATTTTGTAAATTCATCCCTATAATTTGCGCATTTGAGTATTTTTAAGCTACGAATTGTATTTAATTAAGAAAAGCTCATAAATATTGGAATTATGTTAAAGATTATCAACTGTTTCATTAGCCAAGGTAATAAATACAGGGTGTCCAGAAACTTCATGCCAAACGGAAACTACAGTTACTAGAGGTGATTTTAAGTCGATTTAGCTCAAATTACCTTAATCCGAAAATGCTTCCTAAGGGAGCTGCAGCCCTTTGAAGAAGACGTCCTCTTATGAGTTTTCTTTAAATTATTCAAAAATACCGTTACTTAAAATATTCAAACTTGGTATAATCAATAAACAGTTACAAACCAGTAGTTCGCTGTAAATCAATTTTTTTCAGATTCATCACAAGCGTGACAGTAGGGGGGACCAGCAGGTATTTCTATTATAAAAATTTTTTTTTCAAGTTTTATATGTATCCGACAGCGGGTTTGGGAAATTCAAGATAATTTTCATAAAAAATGTTCTCTTCTTTCAAATCGATATCATGAACCGTTTTCGAGAGAAATAAATTTAAAATTTTTGTGCTCCTTACATAAAATTATGTTGGATTATATACAGTGTGGGAACAACTTATGGAATGAAATTCTCTATGTCATCGTGATTCGTGATCCACGCAAGTATGCCATAGTCGGTGTTTTTTTTTTAATGAAACACTCTGTATATTTGCATATTTTTGAAATCCTCCTAATGAACCGATTCCAACAAACTATATAATGTATGGTTAATTATGAATTAAACAGGGTGAACTTTTTATTTTTACAGTTATTAAACACATATATAAAATACCTAATGTATTTGATTTAAATACATTGAAATAAATGCTCAAAATGTTCTCCACCTAGTTGTTGGCAATAGCACAGTCTCCTATAGAACTCCTCCTTAACTTTGTTTAAAGTTTGACGTGAAATATTCCGTATTTCTGTAGTTATCCTGTCTTTGAGGTCTACAATGCTAGTTGGTTGTGTTGCATATACTTTGTTCTTGAGATAACTCCACAGAAAAAATCTAACGGCGTAAGGTCTGGCGATCTAGCTGGCCACTCAATAGTACCTCTTCGTCCAATCCATTTATTGGGGAAGATTTCATCTAAATAAGCTCTTAACATTAAAGTATAATGGGGTGTTGCCCCGTCTTGCTGGAACCAAACATTTTCATTCGGTAAGCTAGGATCTATTGCGTTGGGATATAAGTTTGCCAACGCAGGAATAACTTCATTTCTAAGCATATTTAAATATTTTTCAGCTGTCAAATTTCCATCTATAAATATAGGACCAATAATATGGTCGCCTAAGATACCAGCCCTAACGTTCACCTTTTGAGGGTATTGACGCATCCAATTAGGATTCTCTGCTGACCAATATCTACAGTTCTGTCGGTTTACCTCTGCATTCAATGTGAATGTTGATTCGTCAGAAAAAAGAATGGTACCAAGAGCTCATTTTTGTTCAGCTTATTCATCAATCTTTCGCAGAAATCCATTTTACGATCTGGACCGTCTTCTGTTAATTCCTGCACAAAAGTTAATTTATAGGGATGAAGTTTTTCTTTATGAAGACATCTTAGAACAGTTGTATGACTAACATTATTTTCACAGGCAATTTCACGTGTACTTGAAGTTGGATTCTTTTCGACACTTAACAAAATATCCACTCATCATCTTCAACGAAGTGTGGTTTTCCTTTCAATGGTTTGACATGTCCAAGCTCTCTGAATTGTGCATGAGTTTTAGACACAGTACTTTGTGAAATATTAGGCAATTCGGGATACCTGTGATTAAATAAGTTTGCCACTTCAACTTGACTTATGCAGTTATCCCCGTACCCGATCATCATTAAAATCTCAATTCGGTGAGTCTCAGTAGAATATTTCATTGTTATGTCGACAAGGGAAGAGTGTTTGACAAAGATTTTACTTTTTCAGTATAAACTGTCTACACATCAACAACTGACAGAATAGAAAACAATCCACATTATATACCGATTTAAAACAATCCACATTATTTACCGATTTTGTCTAATTGTTGGCGTTTTTAGGCAATTTTTGGGTACTTATGATAAAATTCATGGGTATAGCAGGTTTTGTTTAATATACAAATACGTCTAATAATTAGTTAGTGTTTGATAAATCCATATTTAGTTTTAAAGAAGTACCAATATTTCAAGTGTAATAAATTATTAATTTCAAAATTTCACCCTGTATAATTCATAATTGGTCATACATTATTTAGTTTGTTGGAATCGGCTCATTAAGAGGATTTCGAAAATATGCAAATATACAGGGTGTTTCATTAACAAAAATAACACCGACTATGGCATACTTGCGTGAATCACCCTCTACATTTACATTTATGTTTACATAACGCACAACTCAATTCAAAAGTTGACGTGTTTCGGCATTTTTTATAATTTTCTAAAATAATGACATAAAGACTTTTATTCCATAAGTGGTTTCCACACTGTATATAATCCTATTCTGTCCGCTAGATAATAAGTATTTTTGATAATATTGTTAATTTAACTAATAAAGAATGTTACGCGTTACTTTATGAACACACACACAAAACTATTGTATTTTTGTCCACCCTGTACCAATTGGAATCAACATATGATAGGTTTTTGGAATCTGCTCTACTAGAGTAATCCAAAAATTGAGACAAAATGGGGGTGTTCCTCATAAAAAAAAGACGGTGGCGTCATTACTCGAAAGTAATTCACCCTGTATATTAGATTATTATTTTAAAATACGATAAATTAAAATCAAAAATCGACGTGTTTCAAGTTTATTCCTTAAAATGGCCTGTTTAGCTAAAAATGAATTTGTTACATATTTCACGGACACAGTGTATACATTTTTGTTATATTGTGTATACAGGGTGAATCACGACCAACGGGATGGTGGTTTATAGCGAAACGGTGAAAGTTTTAAAATGTTTGTCACTTGTACATTCATATAGGCTACATTTTAAAATTATTTTGAAATATACCGGATGTTCCAATGTAGTGTGGCGTATCAAAGACTTTTTTAAAAATGAAAACATTTAAAAAAAGACAATAACTCTTTGATATAACAAATTCTAATAAATTTTCTCTCACATCTAAATAGTTGGACATCCGTTGAATGTTTTCCACTTCTACCCTACTCTTTACTTTTCATGTATGGATACCTACCGAGCCAGTTTGTTCAATGTATTATTTGTTGTTGATTTGATAAATGTGTGCGTGTAAGAGATGGTCTCGGACAGTGTTCATTAACCACCATTTCATAATTAATTAGTGCAATTTATGTTAACTTGGATTTAACTGATCTCATCTATCTGTCTAATTTGTATTGAAGCGAAAATTTGATAACAACGTTTTATTAAAAATATCAAAATTTCTCGAGATATCCATATCGAAAATTTTCGTTTCTCGAGAAATGAGGAAGTTTGAAAAACCAGAAACCCTAATTAAAACTGGCCAAAAAAATCTATTTTTATGGCAGTTTATAATTATTGTGGGCATGTATTTTGGGGATTCACTGAGACCTTCCACTTACTTTCTGAGGAGAGTCTGAGAAACTAGTAGTTCCTTTAGTCCTATTTCCCGAAGGAATTTTAGGATTTCTGAGGCTTCAACTTAGGTAAATGTTCCTTTTCTATCCAGTAATCTTCCAGGTGCTGTGCAGTTTTACTTTGACTTAAGCATTCATTTGATCTCAACAAGTTGCAGTCGCCCTGAAGAGTCTTTGATTGTATAATCCCTACTAATAAGATCTTCTCCTTTTCTCGGCTTTACCTATTTCTTCCAATATTACATTCAGGCTGATTCCGCAAAAGGGTTCAGGCCCCCAGAAAGGTGTTTCAGTACCTATCTTTGCTAGTTCATCTACTATTTCATTTCCTTCTATTCCAGTGTGTATTGGAATCCATAGTAAGGTGACTATATTGTTCTCGCCTAGTTCATTGAGTTTGTCTAGACATCCCCACGCCATTTTGGAACTTATTACACGAGAGCTCAGTACTTTATTGGCTGCTTGACTATCCGACATTATGATAATCCTTTGTCTTCTGTATCCGCGCACTTTCTTATGGCGTGGATTTCCGCTTGAAAGATACTCGAACACTCCTATCCCAGTTCCTTCTATTGCTTTTGAGCCGTCTGTGGCATTCTTTTCAAGTCTGGTAATGGTATTTGTGTTAGGATCAATCACCGATATCGGCCGATGGTCGAAAAATACGCCCAAAACGTACAATTGCCAGAATGTGTATTGACTTTCCTAAATTGGTCTGAAAGAATTTTGTTATTCGTCACGCTGCCAGAGTGCGTTGAGAACACAAACAAAACGTCGAAAGGTCATTGTAATAAGATGTAAAAATGTAAATGTAAAATAACAAACCTCGTAGTCCTCCACCTACATGAGCGGAATGAATAATGTCAAATAACTCGTCGGTCGTGCAGAAATAACGCAGCTCAGCAGTTTCGTCCACTCTCCTCTCTATCAGCTTTTCGGTTTCACCAATTTTTAAAATGTTGTACCTTTTCAATCGTCGTCTTTGTTTCGAAGAAATTGCGTCACCCTTATTTTTACAAGCTTTTGCTACCTTTACCTCCGTAAGTATTTGATCGTATCTTTCTCTTGTGAAAATATTGCTACGATCATTACTATCACATATAACTTTTTGCAGTTCATAATTGAAACTAATCTTAAGGTCTTCCATGGCACTAGGATATATTTGCACTTTAGCGACTTTTATGCACGCACTCGAATCAAATACTAGACGAGTACTGGCACCCTGAAACGAGAAGTGGTGTCGTTTGCAAGCTGAGACATGCACAAAATCAGTTTTTGGACGGTTTAAGGTCTGTTCTCACAAGCATCACAGACAGTCTTTGACCCTACAGCGTCCTCCCGAGAACGTTTTAGGGTCTATGCGCCGAATCCGGATTGTCAAAGTCTGTCTGTGATGCTTTTGAGAACAGTCCTTTAATTGTGTGTTAGACGCGTTCTGGCAATCGCAAAAGGTCCGGAATGCGTTCTGGTCTACATTAAGCGGCCGGAAAGCGTAATTTCGGATTTTGGCAATATGCTGAGGGCCAAAACGCGTTTTGGGCATATTTTTCGACCCTTGGCTGAAATCGGTGTTTAATCCTAACATTTGGATCCCATTCATTCTTCTTGCTTAATTCCGTAACGAAAAGTTATACTTGTTCATCATACCGTCTTGTGGGCGATTATAAGAAAAAGAACAAAATCTACCACTTGAGTTAAAGTATTCCTTACTGTTTTGTATAGAAATTAAGTTAATATTAGAAATAATAATGGATGGTACATACGTACTAATAAATTTATGTTGAATTAAATGGCGTATCCTAGTTGAGAATTTTCACAGAACCAGTTACTGAATCGAAATCGTTTCTTTCGTTTAAAATCAACTTCATGGTGTATAAAGAATAAAGGCGTATCGTGCCTAAGGCCAAGGGCATTTCTGTGAATTTGAAACGATTCAGAAGCAGCGGAATTCACGATAAATTAATATTTAATATGAACCTGATGCTATTTTTAAATCAGGGTTGTATTGGCAGTTTCTGAAAACAGAAACTTGTATATTGTAAATATAAAATTATAGTTCTTAAAATGATATCTACTAGACGTTTTGATAGAATATTCTTAATAGCAAAAGAAATATTAAATCATCCATGCGTCTTCTGCAAATTAAAGGTGCTTCTAAACGGGCAATATTTTTAGTGCAATATGTAGTTGCAACACAGTGGCTGGCAACATTGCCAGCAATAACAGCCAGACTAGGTAATATATTGACAATATTTTCAGTGTGTCCCGGCAATATAGCTACACATGTTTTGTGTTGCCTATGCCTTTAATTTGTTGCAGCAAGAATTGCTGGACGATCGTTTGGCCAGCAAAAATACTCTGCACTTTTACTTTGTTTTGGTGTTCGTTTGTTGAAACTTGAGAACTTATGTAAAGAATGAGGTGAAAAAACCGGTAGTGCTGGCGGTAAACTAGTGAAATGGTAATTTTAACTTGTTATCAAGACTTGTTTCTATCTTTAAGGTTAGCTATATTATGTCAAAATAGCAGATAAAATAATCGACATACCCAAAACCTATACGTCAGAAAACGATGACTCACACCAATAAGGCTATTTAATGTACTATAATTGTATTTACATAGAAAAGAAATAATAATGTTCTTTAATTAAAAAGACTATAATTCTTTCGTTCAATCTACAAAAAAGACATATTAAATTCTAGTAATTCCTATGACTTCCTCGAGCATTCAGTACAGCGCGAGATCTGCGTGACATAATTTGTCTGCTTCAGGAATAGCATTAGATTAGCGAGAGATCAAAATAGAGTTTGCGGATTAATCCTAGGTCTTCCCATACGTAGTACTTCTCGCGGAAGCATATCCTATACATGTTATACGGGATTAAAATTCGGTCATTGCAAAATTTTAATACCTTGCTCATCTAAGAAGTTGATTACAAGTATGCGGACGAGATTTATCGTGCATTAACAGAAAGCCACGATCTACAGCTGCTGCATATGGAATGACGATTGGTTGTAGAATAAGTACGACAATCCGACGTCCAGTAAAATGAGATCGGTTCTTTTATTGCCTAGGTAACAATGGGCTTCCTGGACAAATGCCAAATGGTTTATACGGCTTGGTTCTCTCCAAACACGTACTTGTCTCGAGGATGAATAAATTTCAAATCGAGCAATTGTCCATTGGATTTTCTCATGTTACTGGAGGAACTCTTGAAGGTCCAGCCGACACTCACTTGGTGGACCTCTTGGAGTCTAAGTTCTATGATTGTTAACACTATCTACTAGTTTCACAAACAGTAAATTCCACTGACAAGAATTATAACCAGAAATCCGTGTTCATTTTTTTTAAGGAGTCGTCCCTTCGCCGGCACCACCTGTGCCTCCTGGGCTTATTGTGGATACTCCTAGTGTTCTGACCACAGCCTATTCAACCAATCTGTTCCTGTATTAGCTCATACAGGTTCTTTTATGGTTGGTTGTAGAAGTCTTCTGGAGTCATTTGGGGTCTACCATACAGTGTCTGCCTCCTGTGGTCCAGCGTCTCACAGTTGCATAGTATACGCAGAGCTGCTTCGGTGTCCTTTTTGCATCTTCTACATGTGAGGTCTCCGTTATACAGCCCTATATTGTTCAGGTGCTCCTTTGTGGGAAAGTGTCCCGTTAGTAGCCCCGTTATGGTGCGTAGTTTGTTCCTGCTCATTGAGAGCAGTTCTTTCGCTACTTTTTCTGATGGTTCTTTTAAGAATTTCTTCCCATGTATTTGCCTGGTCGTATTCTTCCAGTGTTTATTGTGTTGTTCTTTCAATCACCCTTTTAACCATGACCTGGTTAAGCATCTGGGGATGCCCACAGCAGGTTCGGGTCCGTTCATCTGAGTTGACGATCCTACTCTTGCGAGTTCGTCAGCTTTTTCATTGCCTGCGATTCCTTTATGACCTGGGACCCACTACAGTGTTACACTGTTCCGAGTCGCCAGTCTTCTAAGTTCTTCGCCGCATTCCCATACCAGCCGATATGCTACCCTAGAGCTCTGAAGTGCTTTAAGAGCAGCTTGACTGTCACTGTAGATCCTGATCTGCCTGTTGTTGTAGGCTCTCATGCTATTTGCCCTTGCACATGCAAGTATTGCATAGACCTCTGCTTGGAATACCGAGGCGTATTTTCCAACCGAGACGATTCCTTCATATTTGCTCGACTTGCTGTATGCCCGCTCCAGTGCCGAGCTCATTCTTTGATCCAAATGTCTACCAGATCCGTGAGCAACTGATCATTAGACATCACACCAAACGATATAGTAATAAAGAAAAATAGTAAAAAAATGAGAAACAATATTAAGATGAAATTTTAATCAATAAAATTATCACCGCATTTATTATAAAAATCAAAATTTTATGAATGACATTTAAAAAAAATCAATTTGTCAAAATTGAAGGTTGGGTCGAGAAAAATGTAAGAAGTGACAGTTATTGAGTGAGTTTGACAAGTGTTTTATCTTCGGATAACGAACCCTAAAATAATAAACATATTGTAATAATAAGATAGTTATTGAAAATAAATTAATGTAGTAATTGGCGCCCAACGGGGGGCACTTGACTCAGTGACAGAAACGGGTTATACTTGAAAGAATAACATCTGAGGATTTTTGGAAAGTTTTACAATGAATGAAGAAAAAATTGACATTAATAATTTGACTGTGGAAGAACTCAAAGAACTTTTAAAATTAAGAAACTTGGACACAAAAGGAAGTAAACAAACATTAGAAGAAAGATTAACTAAAGCCATGGAAGAGGAAAAAACAACAAGACAAGAAAGAGGAGATAGTATCATAAAAGAAGTACGCTATTACACCTAGGAAAAAACGGAAGGAACTGAAGAATTAATGTCTGACATGAAGAGCACAAGAGAAGATATGAAGAGCACAAGAGAATATATAAAGAGCACGAAGGAAGAGATAAAAAGTGCAAAGGTAGAAATCAATGAAAAATTTGATTGACAAGAAGAGAAATTTGAAGAGCACTTAACAGAAATGAGAAAACAATTTGAAAAGTATAAGAAAGGACAAGAAGAAAAAATGAATAAATTACAATCAAGCTTAATTCAGGATAGTACAGATAGAAAACAGGAAATAAAAGATATGGTGAACAAGATGCGTGGAGAAGGAAAAGAACATATAGAAAAGGTAGATAGAAACATTATGAAAACTAATAAAAAGATACAAGATGTAGAACAAGGTATACAATTGAATATATCGATAGCAGAAGAAATGAATCTGAAAACACAGAGAGAATTAATAAGGGAAATGGATGTACAATTACAACAAATTAAAGAAAATAAGAATACACGGGACTTTGACATTTTAGAAACGGAAATAAAAGAAGAGTTTAAGAAGAGAATGATGGAATTGGCGAAAACTACGAAGTGGGCGACATCTGTTAATTTCCTTTCTAACTTCAATAAAGGTGAACAACAAAATCAGATGCCAATAATTTTGTTGTGTCATTTAAAATCTGTGATTTAAAATTTGAGTATAAATGGTAAAGTAATATAGGGTTACCTCAATTTTTGCCATTTTTTTTATCTAACAACTCAAACAATACACACAAAAAAACTGAACGAACTAAACTCCTTCACAAACTGTGACAGACTACTGTCATGCCATCAGCTGACCGGCCGCGTGCCTTTGTTGTTCACCCTTATAGCAGCCATATTGAAAAATTCAGTGCCATCTATTGACACGTGATTTTCTCCAATTGGAAAGTGAAATTCAAAACATAAGCTCAACAAAACAATAAAAATACACAAGGAATCAATTACATTTGCAATCATGGAGAAAGTAGTTTGAAATTTGATGGAGACATACGTAAAATGCATCCAAAGGTTTTTATCAGGATGTCAAATTAAGAGATATGTTTAATATTGAAGATTTGAAGGAAACAATTAGGTCTCATTTGAATAATCAACCATTGCTCTGGTTAACATGTAATGATACAATTATTAATGATTTTAACGATTTTGAAAGATTATTCTTACAACAGTATTGGGGGGAAAAAGAACAAGGTTATGTTAGAGAAAAATTATATTTTGGGAAATTTGATTTTAGAAAAAGTAGCAACATGAGTAACTACGCACTCTCAATATTCTCTCAAGCTCAATATTTAGAACCCAGAATAACAAAACAAAAAAAAATTATAGGTAATTAGATGTTGATAATTAGATGTTAATAATCAATAGTTTTAGGAACTTTATAAATTGGGGTAAACTTCTCCAAAAATATTTTGTTTGATTAAAAAAATAAATAAATAATAAAAAAAATATATAGTTTTGAAGAACTTTAGGGAATGTTGAGATGAAATTTTAATCAATAAAATTATCACCGCATTTATTATAAAAATCAAAATTTTATGACATTTAAAAAAATCTATTGACATAATTGTCAAAATTGAAGGTTGGTCGAAAAAAATGTAAGAAGTGACAGTGATTGAGTGAGTTTGACAAGTGTTTCATCTTCGGATAACGAACCCTAAAATTAATAAACATATTGTAATAATAAGATAGTTATTAAAAATAAATTAACGTAACAATATACAGTAGGTAACACTGGCGTATTATTATTTCTGTTTCGATGTAATGTCCGTAGATTTTGCGGTTTACAAACTTGCTTCGAGTCCCTTTCTGTGTTCTACGATGCTTCACGTGCAAATATAATAAAAACCGAAATTCGGAAATTATTTCTAAATCGGAAGGGAACGTAATAAAATCGATAAAAAATGATCTATTATTATGCAAATTCATCACACAATTTGGAACGAGATATTTTTTTGATTCTCTTCTAATGCCTACTTTATCGGTTTGGTCTCGGAATGTAGGAATGATTTAGTAATTTTCGAAGATTTGAATCGTGGTTCAATTGTTGGTGATTTAATGGAAGGTTTGTGTTAGGTATACGTCTAATAGATAGGATCAGTTATACGTAAATCTACATAATACAAAAGAATGGGCTTCTCTCTACATTGTTTAAAATTCGACTGGGTAATAATTCGAATGTTTAGTTTCATCTGTCATACAAACTTTTCTCTCCTAATTTATTGTTGAATTACAAAAAATCGTCCTACTACATAAAATTGAAACATTTATATCAGAATAGTTAAAAACAATAATTATCTCAAGTGTGGTTACATGAAATTATTTGCTATCTACTTTTATTTTAATTTATTCAGCCATTCAACCAATATACTTATATTAATTATTATACAATGCTATTCAAAAATCCTTTCCCTCCTCGTATCTTTTGAACGGCTACACTTACATTAATACAATTTGGAGGGTGAAAATAAAGTGTTGTAAACTTCTCTACGAATGGTAACAGGTGACGTAATAGTAATAATGACGTCACAGCGCCACTCTGGATAATAATTTAAAATGGGACCGTATGGCAAGTGATATCTCGTTTGAAAGGCATTGACATTGGCTACATAGCCATATTAATTTTGTTTGGGTTTTACACTAATATTGACGGATAAATTAAATAAATACCAAAATTATTGAAATTATTTTTTTAAATTTATATACGCACCCACGGAAAAAGAAGAAGAAAACAAAAAAACCCAATTCTACGAACTGTTAGAAGAGACTGCTCTTGAAGTACCAGCAAATGATATACTGATGCTAATTGGAGACTTCAACGCAAAGATCGGAAAGGAGGAATATATAAAGGAAGTAGCTGGAAAAGAAACTATTCATGAATACACTAATAACAACGGAGGTAGACTCTGTGGACTGGCAGCAACAACTAATACCTTCATTGTAAGCACGAGACATAAACATAAGAGAGAGCATAAAATAACCTGGATGAGACCAGGAACGACAGAAGGAAACCAAATAGATCATGTTTTGATATCCAAAAAATGGAATAAAATAATACAAGATGTCAGGTCATACAGAGGAGCCAATGCAGATTCAGACCATATTTTAGTAATAGCCAATTGAAATTGAAAATAATAAAGACCAACCATACACACAACGCCAAAAAAAGATGGAATATAGACAAATTGAAGTCACAAACCAGTAAGGCACAATATGTGGAGACAATAAATGGTAAGTTAGAAACTATCAATGGGAATAATATCGAAGTACTATGGGAAAACATAAAAGAAAGTATTATTAGCGCCGCAGATCAGTCACTAGGACCATTTACATTTAAAGCAAGTAAGGAATGGTATGATGAGGAATGTGATAATAAAGTTAGGGCAAAGAACTATGCAAGATTGAACTGGCTAAAAACAAAAAGCGAAGAAGATCAACAAACATATAAGAAATTGAAGAAGGAAGCAAATAAATGCTGTATAAACAAAAAATGACAATGGATTGACATGAAAATGGAAGATTTGGAGAGAAATTGCAGGGACAGTGGAAGACTATTCGGATATATAAAATCACAAAATAAAAGATATAAAGTACCTGCAATAATAGAAAAAAAAGACTGGACACATTACTTTAAAGATAAGTTCAAAAACAGGGAAGAAAATATAGAGGACACAAACGAGAGCCGTGAGGGAGAAGAGAAAGAACCCCCAACATATGAAGAATTCAAGGAAATAATTTACCAACTGAAACAAACAAGAGCCCCAGGTCCTGATCAGATCGTGAACGAATTAATAAAGACTGGAGGAGAAAAATTACGTAAAACAATCTACAAGTTAATAACTGTAATATGGGATGAAGAAGATATGCCAAAGGAATGGAGAGAAGGCTGGATAACACCAATACTAAAGAAAGGAGATCCAACAAAATGCCAAAGCTATAGATGTATAACATTGCTCAACACAACTTACAAATTACTCACAACACTTATACGACGAAAGTTAGCAGGATACGCTGAAAGAACAATTGGACAATACCAACATGGATTTCGGGAAAATAGATCGACCATAGATGCAATACACATTGTAACACAGACAATGGAAAAATGCTACGAGCATGGTATGGACTTACATGTTATATTTATAGATTTCAAACAAGCATTTGACAGTGTCTCCCGAAGTAAACTATTACAGGATATGAAAGAGTTGGCAATACCATCAAAGCTGATCAGATTAACAAAAATGTCTATGGAACAATCAAAGGCAAGAGTAATAACAAGAGAAGGAGTCACGGAAGAAATCTCGATTGAAAAAGGAGTAAGACAAGGAGACGCCCTATCCACCACACTCTTCAACATTGCTTTAGACGGAGCAGTAAGGCAGACTGAAATAAGTCGAACAATTGCGCAAGCTTCGACGCAGGTAGTAGCATATGTCGATGATATAGCGTTAATGGCAACAGACAAGAGAAGCATGGAAAACGCATTGTTAACTCTCATCAAAGAAGCAGGGAAAAGAGGATTGCAAATTAACGAAGAGAAGACAAAATATCTCATATGCTCAAGAAAAGAGAAACCGAACATAAAAGAGATAAGAATAGGGGAATATTGTTTCGAAAAAGTGTCAGTCTTCAAATACCTAGGGGTAATTATTACCAGCAATAACAATCGAAGCGAGGAAATAACCCAGCGAATATTGATGGGCAATAAGATGTTTTGGAAGTACAAAAAAATACTGAAATATGGAAATTTGAGTAAACAAACAAGGCTGAAAGTATATAAAGCGTCAATACGCCCAATTGTAACATATGCAGCGGAAGCCATGTGCCTTACAGCCAAGGACATAGAAAAACTAAAAATATTCGAAAGGAAAATCATACGAAGAATCAACGGCCCCAAAAAAATAGACAACGATCAGTACAGGAGCCTATACAATAATGAGATTGAAGATATTCTAGAAGGAGAAGATATCGTTAATGTAATTAAAGCCCAAAAACTACGGTGGTGGGGACACATTCACCGCAGACAACCAGAAGAGCTAATAAGAAAAATCACTACATGGACACCACAAACAACAAGACCATGGGGAAGGCCAAAAGAAAAATGGGGGAATCAAATAATCGAAGACATTAGAACTCTTGATATTAGAAACTGGAATAAACTGTACCAGGACAGAAAGAAGTGGAGAGAAATTGTAGACAAGGCAAAAAAAAACAGAAAACTATGAAGAAGAAGAGACCTCAGATAACAAGGCGGAGTGATTCACCGCAATAAAGGAATCTAAGAGCTTCAAGATGGAGCGCTAATCATTTCTACGGAAATGTAAAGGCTAATATATATATAATCGAATATCAACAATGGATTCTTATAGCAAGTGTTCTCATCCTATTAGTAAACTCTTGTCGTACTCGTTCGAATGTGTCAGCTGAAATTGCATTGCATTCTTCAATAATTCTTTCTTTCAAAACGCCAATGCTATCTAATGCCGTAGTATAAACCTTGGATTTCAAGTACCCCCATAGAAAAAAATCTAATCGTGTCAGATCTAGTGTCCGAGGTGGCCATTCTATAGGACCTCGCCGGCCGATCCATCTACCTCGATATTCTTCATCCAGGTAACGTCTTACTACACCATAATAATGTGCAGGAGCATCATCTTGTTGAAATGTTATTTCCAGATGGCCGAATTCATCTGGATTATCTTCCAGAATTTCCAGAATTAACGGCTCAATTGCATTTTGTAACATCTCCAGATACACTTCACCGCTTAAATTTAAATTTTTGGAAGACAGGACCAACTATGTGGTTTCCCAAAATACCTGCCCAAACATTGACTTTTTCTGGAAATTGGGTATGTTGTTCACGAAAGGTGTGAGGATTTGTGTCACTCCAATACCTTACATTTTGTGTATTCACATTTCCATGGAGGCAAAAAGTACTTTCGTCACTAAAACAAATTGTTTTTGTGTAATGTGGGTTTTGACTAATTTTATTTGTCATACATTCACAGAATTCGAGTCTTTTGTCGGGGTCGTCATCCGAAAGGTTAGCCAAGGGAGCGTTCAAGTAATACGTAACGCAACTTGGGGGGAGGGGGGGTCTCGTAAAACGTTACGATGCGTTACAGGGGCGGAGGGGGTCTTTCTTACAACACGTTACGTAACATTGTTTTTTTTTTTAATAAAAAATTAGGGAATTAAAACTCCAAAATTGGCAACCCTTTTCATTTACGTTGTACGGGAATCCCTTGATTGTATTAGTCTGGTCGTCATTCTTGATTTGTTCTCGCAAGTTGGCAAACCTTTTTGTTTATATTTCACGGGGAATCCCTAGATTGTTTTGTACGTCATTTATTGTTGTTCTCGTTGTCAGTATTCGTTAGTGTTTATGCAGAAGCACATTGCTATAGTCGGTGTTATTAAAGTGAGCTCATAGTGTTCATACTGTAATGTCCTCAAAAGAGGAAGATTTGTATCATCAGCTGTTCTTGGCCTATAAAGGCTCTCATGCTGACTTGCCAGCGCAACTGTGTCAGAAAAATGCCAACGCAATTGGAAAACGGCTGAAGAAAAACTAAAAAATAAAGAGAAGTTTATAGAACATATAAATGATGTTATACGAGAGTTGAATGAGCTTCTCTGCATTGTGCGTCGTTATGAAACATCGTCTGAGGATGCTGACTGGCTCGACGAAAGACGAAGTTGATGCAAGTGGCTTAACAGTTCCAGAACCGTCTTCGTCTGCACTCCAGATGCCAGTGATGAAAGAATCTGAGTGGCTAGCAAACCCATGGACAGAGGAGCAGTAATTTCAATCGAATTGTTTTTATAGACCTACTTAGATACTTGGTTAATTTTATTAAAAATACGATTTTATTTCGAGTAAAATGTTTAATTTCAGTTGGGTTTCCATTTATAATTGCATTGTTAAAGATTAAAATAAAAATGTTATTTTATTTTAAGAGTTTATTAGTAAAAAAAGCTGAAATAGGAGAATGAAGGATAAAAACAATTGTGTGTAAAGCCAAAAATTTATAAAAAATAAACAAAATACGCAGGTGTTGCGGATTAAAAATATCTTGTTTTATTTAGTATTATTACAGTTAAGGCAATTAAAACTATACCAAGGATAAAATCTGTAACATACTTTTTTGCGACTTAAGGGTAAAAATGGACACTTGAATGTTACGTAAGTGAGAGTGAGAGGGGGAGTACAGAAAAACGTTACGGTGCGTTACAAGGGGGAGGAGGGGGGGTCAAAAATCTTCAAAAATTGCGTTACGTAATACTTGAACGCTCCCCAACACTCTTTGTACTGTACTTTTACTTACTTCACAAATAGACGCAACTTTAGTTGAAGAAAAAGTAGGGTTCACTACCATTTCAGCAACTATATCAATTTTTTTATCATCACTAAATGTTGGTCGACCAGATGGTTTGGCATCTTGAACACTACCTGTTGCTTCAAACTTGTGAAGAAGCTCCCTCAAATAAGTTATCGAGATAGGGCGATCTGGGTATCTTTCATTAAATAAACGTTCCGCTTCATAGCGATTCTTTCTAGATTCACCAATAATTAAGATAGCTGCTACTTTGTCGGCTTGAGTACGTACCATTTTGCCTATGTAAACTCTTAAACGTCTCGTTAAACAATAATAAAATTAATTATTTAAGCAATTTAGAAAAACTTTGCAAAGCAACAAATACTATTAAATTAAAAACGTCCATTTTTTTGACCATTAACCAGAGGCGGACTGAAAAATCTTCAATATTCAAATGTGAAATAATAATTGTGGTATTTATTAAATTCATCCGTCAAAATTAGTTTAAACCCAAACAAAATTAATATGACTATGTAGCCAATGTCAGTGCCTTTCAAACGAGATATCACTTGCCATAAGGTCCTATTTGAAATTATTGGCCAGAGTGGCATTGTGACGTCATCTATTACTATTACGTTACCTGTTACCATTCGTAGAGAAGTTTACAACACTTTATTTTCATCCTCCAAAATTGTAGCCGTTCAAAAGGTACTAGGAGGGAGGGGACTTTTGAATAGCACTGTATATTTCCTATAAAAAGTCCATCCAAATAGCACTTTTACAAAGAGAACAGGATGGGAACAGTTGTAAATGATAAATAGGCGTATAATAAACGTGGAAAAGATAAATGCGTGAGTAGGGGTGTTTCCAGATATGTTTGGGGGGTGAAAAGGGGTGGAATTTAAAAAATTTAATATTGTCCAAGTAACAGAATAAAAAACAAAATAAAATAAAATTTTTCATTCAAAATGGAAGAACGTAATTTTAAGATATTTCATATATTTTCTAGCAAAAATAGAATCTTCGATTATGTAACTTTAATTTTTGTGGAGCATTCCCTATACCCAAAGTTTATAAAAACAGAGTTATCTGGTAATATTTATTGTAAACTATTATTATTGATTATGATTGATTATTATGTGAAAGCAATAAACGTTGTATGCAACAAAAAATCCTAATTAATGATAAATTTTAATAAATAATTCATTCTAAACAAAACTAGCTATCAAAAGTATAATCCTAACCG
The DNA here is from genome assembly GCA_910591675.1 of Galerucella calmariensis. Classification (NCBI taxonomy): domain Eukaryota; kingdom Metazoa; phylum Arthropoda; class Insecta; order Coleoptera; family Chrysomelidae; genus Galerucella; species Galerucella calmariensis. The sequence continues at coordinate 18,391 of CAJUYG010003521.1, forward strand.
TAATATTAAGCTGAAGGTTCAAAGTGTTCACCGTTAACATCGATGCAATGCTGTAAGAGGGGGCCCAACTGATTGGCCAGCTCATCAGTCACCAGATTTAACAAAAGTATATTTTTTTTTTTCGGGTCTTGTGAGGAATAAGTTTATAAAATCCCGGCTATTAGAGATAACATGAAAGAGATAATTAGTGCGGCATTTCGATCTGCTAACGTTGATATGCTGAGAAATGTTAGTCTATCATTTGAACTATTCTGCAGCATTGCATTGATGTTAACGGCGAACATTTTGAACCTTTAGTTTAATATTACGGTTGGGATAATACTTTTGGTGGCTAGTTTTGTTTAGAATAAATTGTCAAATACTCGCCCCTCCGCCGCCGACTTTTGCTCTTTCAGCCTTTCACCCCTCCTCTCCAGTCGCCTTACCATCTCCTTAAATCTCTCTACACTCTCCCTCCCTTCTTCCTTCCCATTCTCCACTTCCTCCCGTCCTTTCTCCTTCTGTTTCCTCTTCTACTCCTTATCTTCCAGAGGCGATACCTCCTTTCTCTTCACCCCTGTATCGCTCCACTCACTTGTCTCTCCCGCCTTATCAGGTGTTCGTTTCACCATCCTCCATCCTCCAAATACAGACAAGCTGGAAAGTCACGCAAATTAAGCATCATGGTAATAATTGGCCATGAGGAATAGGAATAGGAAGGTTTATCCAATGGTACAAGCAACGCTGCGAACAATGACAGCGGTACTAAAACATTGGCAAAAAATATGTTTGAATATGAAACCAACTTGTTACATACTTGTTCGTAAAGCCACGTCCAAAGGAGCTCGGGATAATTTGTTTAAAGCTTTTGCATCGAAAGTTTTGAACATAAAATTCGATTCACAAGACGTTCGGAATGTACCGTGACGAACTTACTCCAATGGAAGAATACATCAAAGACTATCATTACAAGGTCAAGTAAGTGACTTGAAATTACTTATTTCACCCGTCGTCAACAGCAACTGGGACAAACTAAGTTAAATGCTTAAAACGAATTGACAACATTACAGTCTACTTGCCGCAATACAATATTGACCATATTTTAATTATCTCAATAAGAAAAACAGATAAAACGGTATCGAAGGTCTTGTTTACCTTGAGTAAAAGATAAAAATTTGCCGAGCAATAAAAACGTTCCCAGCAATTTTCCGCAATCAGTATCAGTAGACGAATAATTGAGGTAATTTAAAGCAACTGCAACAGCTTAGCTAGCTTACTATTATATTATCAAGTTTTGTTTTAGCAACCGTTCTTGAAATGAATGTATACTGTATCATTCTGAATGTGTACGGTTTTTAATTTTGGCTGTTGCGCTTCAAAATGAGGATCACGATGTAGGAGCTATAATTTTTTTAATGTTGGTATGAACTTATATCATTTGAGTGTATGAATACATGGTGTCCCAAAACTTGGATATAATAAGGTGTAGTTTCAAAATAATATTAGTAGGTACCTACTCCATACTACTTTTTTCCTACATATTTTTGAAATCCTCCTAATGAACCGATTCCAACAAACTAAATAATGTATGGTCAATTATGAATTATACAGGGTGAAATTTTTATTTTTACAGTTATTAAACACATACATAAAATACCTAATGTATTTGATATAAATACATTGAAATAAATGCTCAAAATGTTCTCCACCTAGTTGTTGGCAATAGCACAGTTCTATAGAACTCCTCCGTAACTTTGTTTAAAGTTTGAGGTGAAATATTCCGTATTTCTGTAGTTATCCTGTCTTTGAGGTCTACAATGCTAGTTGGTTGTGTTGCATATACTTTGTTCTTGAGATAAATCCACAGAAAAAATCTAACGGCGTAAGGTTTGGCGTTCTAGCTGGCCACTCAATAGTACCTCTTCGTCCAATCCATTTATTGGGGAAGATTTCAACTAAATAAGTTCTTACCATTAAAGCATAATGAGGTGCTGCCCCGTCTTGCTGGAACCAAACATTTTCATTCGGTAAGCTAGGATCTAATGCGTTGGGATATAAGTTTGCAAACGCAGGAATAACTTCATTTCTTAGCATATTTAAATATTTTTCAGCTGTCAAATTTCCATCTATAAATATAGGACCAATAATATGGTCGCCTATGATACCGGCCCAAACATTCACTTTTTGAGGGTGTCTCACGTATCCAATTAGGATTCTCTGCTGACCAATATCTTTAGTTCTGTCGGTTTACCTCTCCATTCAATGTGAATGTTGATTCGTCAGAAAAAAGAATGGTACCAAGAGCTATCTCATTTCTGTTCAGCTTATTCATCAATCTTTCGCAGAAATCCATTATACGATCTGGATCGTCTTCTGTTAACTCCTGCACAAAAGTTAATCTGTAGTGATTAAGTTTTTCTTTATGGACACATCTTAGAACAGTTGTATGACTAACATTATTTTCACGGGCAATTTGACGTGTACTTAAAGTTGGATTCTCTTCGACACTTAACAAAATATCCACTTTCACATCATCTTCAACGAAGTGTGGTTTTCTTTTTAATGGTTTGACATGTCCAAGTTCTCTGAATTGTGCATGAATCTTAGACACAGTACTTTGTGAAATATTAGGCAATTCGGGATACCTGTGATT
>CAJUYG010003522.1:0-21016 GCA_910591675.1 Galerucella calmariensis
TAGCGAATTTCGGTAACAACATGATATTAATTTTTTTTATGTTAATTTTTGCATTAAATTTAAAAACAATAACATTTTTGAATAGAGAATGAAGAGACCTTTCAAATGATATATCACAAGCCTATACTTCCCATTTAAAAAATTGGGGGTTGTACCTGTCATTCTAAGGGGGTTGAAGGTAGGGGTTGTATTTTCACGTTAAAGAATGTCAAGTTATAATTTAAATTTGACGTGCTTCGGGACTTTTTATAAATATGTACAGTAACCGAAATAATGAATTTATTCCATTTGGCTTTTACACACTGTATAATGCATACAAGCAAAAATACAGTAATAAAAATAAAACATAGGTGGGAAAGGGATGGGACTTTAGAAAAGAAGAAGGCAGCGGGGAAAAACAAGAATTTCTACGGAAGACCAGGATAATGCCCTGATCCAATATTTACAGGACAACCCATTCCAAATAGCACGGGTTGCTATAGAGATGGGGCCATTACTAAATATTAAGGAATTTTCATATGAACAAATTTTGTTATTTTAAGTTTGCTGTTAATGAAAAATAAATATATAACTTTATTTATTATTATTATTTAGCAATATAAACCTTTATATTGTTTGCTACATTCTTGTACAACACTTCATTGAACTCAACTGTAGGTGGATTTATTTTAAAACATGAAATGAAATTTTGATCGAAAGCGATAAAAAGTCTCCCAATTGCATAAAATTAATTACTATTGAACGAAATGGTTACTTATTTTCAAAAATTATTTTATAATGTTTATGGTCGTTGAACATTAATTGGTATTTTTTGATAAGTTTTGTGCCAATCTTATTATGTGGGTGAATTTATTTTAAAATTAATTTCTAATTTCACATACAGAAAATTTTCTATCGATGTTTTCTCGTTGCTACAAACTTGCCCTATTCTTTTAAAAACTATTGGGTATTTTTAAAATTATGACACGTTTGTTCAAACCATTTTTCAAATCTTAAATTTTTGTTCAAAAGCTATAAGATGTAATAAAATTGCGGGTTTTTTTATCCATTTTTAAACAAAATATTTATTTTTTTCTTCAGTTTTGTGTTTGTAGGTGGATTTATTTCAAATGGAATCTTTTTCTCTCGTTATTACGTTTTTAAAACATGTTCCTAATGTTTTAATTAAATTATTTAGTATTAATTTAATTTTCTCTATTCCGGGTGTCTCATAATATTTTATCGCTTAAATGCGAATTTAAATTGGCTATAGTCAAATGCAGTCTTATCATGCGGGTCATACGATTCAACAAAGACATACTCACCGATTTTGTTTTCTTTTGTTGCGTTTAATCATAACTTCCAAATAAAATCCGTAAGATGAATAAGACTTATGCAATTTTAACGGGAGAAAAAAGGATATGTATTTAGTTTTCAGCGAAGTCTTTCACCAGCGAAGTTTTTATTTAAATGTCAGTTATGTCACTTTGTCAATTAAAAGTGACAATATGAATAATAAGAAGCAATTTTCTGGTATTTTGCATCCTCAAGCAAAAAAAATGGTACTTAATCCGATAGATTTCTTCTGTACGTTCCTTGTGGCATTACTTATTCTTTTTTCTCTTATTTTTTTGGGAATCGAACCACAATGTTTTTTATTTTTTATTTCGAGAATGAATGGAAAAGTGAAAATTCGTCAACCAGTGTGCAGGAAACATCAATCATCATCATTTTCTCCGGGTATATTAGTTATCTCTCATTTTGGTAACCTCTGTGTCTCCTGATTTGATACATATGGTTAGTGACCTTTGAACCTGCACGATACGAGCGCTTTTGATTATAATACAAACCTGATTTAATTTCGAAAGTGTTAATATAATTTGCATTTAGGGGTCATCCATAAATTACGTCAACCGAATTTTAGGACCTTTTAACCCCTGCCCCCGTATTTTTCTTCACATTTTTAGAACCCCCTCACCGCTGATGTGATATTACAAATATTTCAAATTTATACTTGTATTTAAAAATAATCAAAAGAAAAAAGTTATATTTTAATTTTTTAAATTTTATTACACAAGGGTGATAACTTTCTGTAAACTGAGCATTGCTTAAGGGGAATCTATCGGCAGCGATTTGACAAAATATCGAAGTATTTTTGGCAAAGAATTTTGAGGTAATGGATGTATTGAAAATTAAGAAAAAAATATATCAAGTAGATTAATGTTGAACTTAGAGTTCTCATCGAATAAAAACTTTGAAATGCTAACCAAATTTTTTTGAAAAAAATACGAATCATGAGGTAATTACACATATTAAGCAAAGTTTGAGCCCTTATAAAGAGTTAAATATGGATTAAATGGAAAAACTAATTGATAAGAAGTCTAATTTGAAGCTTTATGAATACTATATAAAAATCTCAGAATCCTCAAATTACTTATGACCGTACAATTCCTTATTGAAATTCGGTTGCTACCACTAAAATATCGGATAAAAATCCATCTCTCGCTTTTCTATCCTTCTATGACTGACATTGTCTCTCTGCTTCGGTAGTCGCGTGCCGTTTTATTGTTGATACAACGCTCGCCGGTCTCGGCGGTCTCCCAGTTCAGTACTGACGAAGCTTATAGAGTAGTACGTGAACCAAAATCCGCTTGGACCGCTTGGCTACCTACATGTTGCGGAGCTTTCATATTTCTAATAAAATTTTCGTTATTTGAACTTAAACGTGAGTACGTAGGGAAACAAAAAAATATACAAAGCCTAATTGTGCTAGGTCGAATTTGGTAGATGACCCTTAAATTCCGATTTATTGAAGTGAAAAACTCTTCAGCGGGTTTCTGTGATTGTTGGTAGTGGAAAAACGTATGGGCTGGTCGCCGTCTAACTGTCAATGCGTATCAGAGACTAATAATTTATTTTATCTACGACCACCTTCAAAATTAGTAATTTACGAACCAAAAAAAAATTGTGAAATCATACATTATACATACGTTGAAAAGCGTGCGTAAATGAACAACGCTTTTTATATGGGACTTTCATTATAACACCCAAAAGCGTGCGTAATTGACCATTGCTTGGGGGTTTTAATTTTAACACTATTTTTTAGCTACGTAATTAATATCTAGTTGCCTTGAATTGAGTCGTTTGTTGTATAAACTTTTGTGCTGTCGGTAAATTTGACAGAAGTGTCGGGCGTACTGAAAAATATTTTCTGTGATATTTAAAATTTTAATTACACTTTTTTTAAATGGAAGAATCTCGAGAAGAATGCATTTCTTCGGATTGCACACCACCTGAAATTAGAACTCGTGTATATATTTGTTTATAGAAAATTTATTTTTATGTTTTTTAACCCCTTTGGAGCACATGATTAAATTTTTCTTCATGTGGTCGTAGATAAAGTTTTGTATGACACTTGTGCGTGAATTACTTTTGCGCACTCGTTGCGAAAAAGGCACTCGCTACGTTCGTGCCTTGCATTTTCGCAACTCGTGCGCAAAAGTATAACTTGGACATGGGTTGATTTTTTTGGAAAAATTTTCATTTACTACAAACGCACAGTCCAGTAACTGAAGACCTGAAAATAGGCAAACCTATCAATATATTTGTCCAATAATTTTTTTTGGCTTGATTTGTAGGTCTTGACAGGTACTTCAAAGGGAGAAAAAGTTCTCTAAGATTGCCTCTTAGCTAAGGGCCCAAAATGGCCCCTAAGCTCCCCAAAAAACGATTTCCCGCCATTATCTCCCGAAATATGCGATTTGGAAAATTTTTGTTCAGGTAAAAAGGGAAGGTCGTTAAATTATCTACAAAAATGGTCCCTATCATTTTTTTCCAGAATGCAATAGTTTTCGAGATAATCGCATCCAAACGTCCCCTCGCTTACGCGGCTGCACTACCTCTATAAATGCTACCGTCTATAAAATTAACTTGTAAACCGGCGGACAAATTCTTCCATAACTCGGTCAAAAATTAATATTTTTCGATGATCTTTCAAATTTTCCCGGTCCCTGGAAAATGAGTGCATTGTATTCCGAATAAAAATATTGGTTCAGAGAGTAGACATAGTAAGCTTTCAAATGGTGTGCATTTAATAACAAAATAATTGAACATTAGTTCTTTATTTTCGCTTGTTTACAAGATTTGTGAGAACTCCGAAAACGACTGAAAAATGCAAATAAATAAATAAACTTTTTATTGAAACGCCACAGATACTGAAAAAAAATTTCTAGGAACATTCAGGACCTCCCGAGACCCCATTTGAAAAAACAAGGGATAATAAACCATTTAAAATAAATAAAATGTCAATGATTTAATGGAAGAGGCCAAAATATTGGGGAAAAATAACATTGGCCACTTTTTGCAATGTCCTCGACGGGCGAGAACGGGGATGCGATTATCTCGAAAACTATTGCATTTTGGAAAAAAATTATAGGGACCATTTTTGTAGATAATTTAACGACCTTCACTTTTTACCTTAACAAACATTTTCCAAATTGCATATTTCGGGAGATAATGGCGGGAAACCGTTTTTTGGGGGGCTTAGGGGCCATTTTGGACCCTTAGCCAAGGCGCAATCTTGGAGAACTTTTTCTCCCTTTGAAGTACCTGTCAAGACCTACAAATCAAGCAAAAAAAATTATTGGACAAATATATTGATAGGTTTGCCCATTCAGTTACTGTACTAAGTACACATTTTAAGAAGTTAATTTGTTTGCAAAAACTCCTCCTATTTACATATGATAAAAATTTTTTAGGGATCAATTTCCTTGTAAAAATTTCTATATCATTGGCGTACGATAGAATTCAAATAGGAATCATGAATTAGCAAAAATTTCCATCTACCATGGGCGTTCTATACAATTCTAATGAGGGGTCAATCTATTTATAATGTCTAGGTATATCATGTGCTTACGATGAATAATGTTTAAAGGATAATACTGTGCTTGTTTTTGTATAAATTGCTTAGGACCAGTTTCATAATGCTTTTAAAGGAACCTTTAAGCGTAGAAGGTCCTTTGTAGTGTAGTGATCTGTTTCATAACCAAAAATTCACTATTAAAGCTTCCTTTAAGTTGAATATCAAATTTTTACCATATTTGAAGCTTAAAAAGACTTTTAAGAGCCAGATGTCAACTCAGATTTTAGGTGTATTTTTTATAGTTTGGTTATTGCTAGTTCTAAACACGTTAAAGCATTAAAATTGAGTTGGTTTCCAAAGCCTCCGCAAGTCGAATAGACTATAATTGTTGCTTTTGTAATTTTACATAATTTAGCTATAGAAATGAATGAAGAAATTCCTGAAGACTGGTTTAACGATATTAATTTAGACAGCTGATAACGCGCAAGAGCCGCACAATTTGAAAAATAATGGACGCCAATTTAGGCAGCTGCTAATTAATGAACATTTTAATAGATTGGTTTAAAAATATGTAGGTACTCAAGTATGTAGGCATTTAATAAAATTATGATGACATGTAAAATTTTAAATAATTTATTTAAAGAAATATTTACTAACTAATAAGAGATATAAATTAATATAATCAATGGGAACTCAAATCCTTTTCCGCTATCATAATTTCTAAATCTAATAATCTCATCTTTTTTTATGTTCTTCATCACGCATTGATGTTTATTACTTACCGTTATAAATGTGAACAATCAAAATACGGAAAGTGTTGTAGTCAATTCAAACCACTGAATAACCAAAAAGTAAACACAAATTTTGTCAAAAATCCGTCAAATTAAGGAGCCTGACGAGCAGTGCAGCCAACTCAGTATGTTCAAGCCTTAATGGAGATTTCATCATGAGGACGCGTCCATACTATTATGAAACTGACTCTAGTTTTAAGAGAAACTTTAGGCTAAAGGACCCTTTAGTTAAATGCCCATTTAAGCAATCATTATGAAACTGGCCCTTAGAACATTTTGTTTGACTGTATTTTAGTCGGATTTTTAATATAAAATTGATATTTCCCCAGGTAATCGAAATTATAGGAAAGGAAAATGTGAATCTTAGTCCGAAACAAATTGATGAATTGGTAGATCTCATCGATAAAGAAGAAATCCTGGAAGTAGAAGATAAAATCGAAAAGGCGCTACAAAAGGACAAAGAAGAAAAATCCGTGAAGAAAAAGGAATGTGGTAGTTCTGACAAAAATGAAGAAAATCCCACAACAAAAACGAAAATGGAAACACAAAATGTTGCATTTCCACAGTCAAGTATTGATAAATCGAAGAGCGATTCCAAATCGCTTTAATTTCTTAGTTTTTAATTTAGTTAATTTTGTTATTGTACTAATATACTTGTGACGAAGAGTTTAAATTATGCTTCTAATGTACAAGTTGTAAAATTTTCTACCAGACGAAAAAAAAAATCCCAATGCATATGATATATATAATTGTGATTTTAGTACAGGTATTACGTTCTAATATATTTCTGTCTGGGTGTAAACAGGTGTGATATTTAATGTACATTATTAATTATTGTTTCTAAATGCGAAGGCGAAGGATTTAGAAAAAAATCGTTGGATACCAGTTCCGCTTTTTAAGTTTTTACAAACAACTATGAGTGAAATAAAAAGTTATTTCGGTAAAGATTGTTTTATTGTTTTTTTTTTAAATATTGTTACGTCACAACTGTTTGGTACAGAGTTTACCTGAACGGACGGCACTCGTGGGTTTGTTTGGAGAGCTAAGGGTCGAGGATATATTTGATGGGAGTTAATTAAACGAGAAATCTATAAAAGGGCGCCAGAAATTTTAATTTACAGAAAAAATTTCAAAAACTGCGATATCACTGGAGAAGCGGAATAAATACACATTAAATTGCTTTTCTTACAGCGAAGAATCACATATGGTGTCTGTGGAGAGTAGGGATGTACTCACTGAAACGCGTTCATTATGGTAACCAGTTTAATCTCGGGAAAACCTTTTGTTAGATTTATAAAATATCTATAGCCGATATAAACTACTTTTGAAAACCGGAACTTAGGGTCGTAGCGCATTGGACCTTAATTCTTTGTCGGGATACTTTTATTAATTTTTATTGTTTATCGGAATTAACGTATACGAAACATTTGTCCTAACCTTCCAAGGAAAGATATTACGACAGGTTCCTACTAGATAGAAATTTATCGTAGATAATTAATTTATTTAACGGGGCAAAAAGTGAGAAAATAAAAACGTAACAATATCTAATATTTTTTAAAATCATATTTAATATTATATAGAATTTATCCCAAGTTTAATTTTAATATTCATTTATTCATTATTGTTTATGATGATGTCTCAATTTTTATAACAGATTTAAACAACCTTTTTTAAGTAACACGGTGCAATGGGTGTAACTCTTGATGACAAAATGGAAACATAAACATGCTTCTCTATGCAGATGATTTGGTGCTACTAGCCAAAACCCAAATAAATATATATAGTGACTATGTACCCCAAGAGGGGTTTAGTCGCCGGAGCGGCATTTTAGATCCAGACTTTTTGGGGGGAATTGGCCTCATTTCCAAGTTTTCAAATCAGTTTAATTATGTTCCTCCATTGTTTCCTGTCGGTTGTTTTCGCCTTCCAGTTTCGGATACCTAGACAGTTTATGTCATCTTCAACCTCCTCTCCCTCTGGATGTTTTTTTTCAGTTCTTCATTTGTTCTTTTCCTATATTCATTTTGAGTTATTTTCTTGGGTCCCAATATGACTCTTAGTATTTTTCGTTCAACAATTTTCAGGTCTTCTTGTTGTTTCTTTGTCATTATCATAACTTCAGCTCCATACGTTATTGTTGGTCTAATTATTGTTTTATAATTTCTGATTACCTATCAAAATAATTACTAACTCTCTAAGTATATGGTAATAAAAATAAATTGTAAGTAATAAGTCAACTTTGCAAATACTGAAATAGTAATATTTCGTAAAAACTCAAATTCGTGTCATCAACCCCTATATCATCAATCTCTATAAACTATAAAAACATCAATATACAGCGTGTCCACGGATGGAGTATCCTATAGGTGAAAAATTTTTAAATATTTTTTTTTTATTTATTTCAGTCGCTTCAACCACTGAGGTCATTAGTGACATAAGAGACATATTATAAAGAGAAAAAAAAATTACAATAACATATATAAACCGGTGTCTTTTAAATAACCTATTGTATCTTTGACATTCATGTTTTGACCTAGAGTCTCCGCTATATTCTCTGGAATGTTGTATTTCTTTCGTGTATTTTCGTATTGTTTGCACTCGATCAATATGTGCTTTACGCCAAGTCTAATTTGACAGGTCTCACATATTGGTAGTTCAGTTCGTGTGATGACATATTTATGGGTTAGATTACTATGACCGAGACGTAAACGTGATATTCGTACTTGATTTGGTCTGTTCGATGTTGGTTGGGTCCAAGGATTTACTGTTTGTTTAATTTCTTTAAAATTATTTTGCGTTGCACTCCACTCACTTTGCCACGCACTTAACACTTTAGATTTAATTTCAGCTTTCATGTCATAACAAGAAACTTCATCTATTTGGATCGAATCCTGGTCGTTTGGTGCTGATCGGGCTAGTTGGTCTACTTCTTCATTTCCTTTTATACCGGAGTGTGATGGTACAAACATAAATTCAACGGTGGCATTTTCATCTTTTAAATACGCTATTTCTGTTTTGATTAGTAAAGCGATTGGATTTTTGGTATACATGTGTTGGATTGTTTGCAGTGAGCTGAGAGAGTCTGTTATTATTAGGGATAGGGGCTTTTTTGATTCTTTAATATGGATGAGTGCTTGTAGTATTGCATACAATTCTGCAGTGTATGGGGAAGTGATTGACTTGAAGTTAAATTTTATAGATGTATTTGAAGTGATGATGGCTGCTCCTACACCGTCTGATGATTTGGAAGCGTCGGTGAATATCTTATAGTGGTTTTGGTAGTTTTCTATTTCTCTCAAATAATACTGTTTAATCAGGTTAGTTGGTGTTTCTATTTTATTAAATGTAGTGAGGTTGGTATTGATTCTGGGTATGGATATTAACCAAGGTGGAGGAGTTTGGATATTTGTTGGGAAAAAGTTGGGTAATTGAAGCTGTAGATCGTTAAGGTTTCTTCTGACTCTTTCGTAAAATGGTGGGTCTACTCTTGTTGTGTTGTATGTTTCTTGAAAGCGATCTGTGAACGTATTTGTATATGTTGGGTGCTCTTTATTGGTTGCGATTGTGGAAGCATATGAAATACATAGATGTTTGTGATAAAAGCTTAGGGGCGGTATTCCTGTTAGACATTGTAAACTTTTAACTGGTGTTGTACAAAACGCACCGGTAGCTATTCGAAGTGCTGTGTTTTGAATTGTCTCCAAGGTTTTTAATGCTGATGTTTTAGCGGAAGCATAAACTATAGCCCCATAGTTTAGTTTAGATCTGACTAAAGATTTATATGTGTGTAATAATGTATTCTGGTCTGCTCCCCAATTTTTACTGGATATAGTTTTCATGAGATTTATTCCTCATTGGCACTCTTTTTTAATATCGTTTATATGCTTTTTCCACGTTAGCTTTTGATCGAAAGTCATGCCTAGGAAACGAATATTATTTGTGAAATTGAGAGTTTGATTACATAGTTTTAGATGTGGTATGGGAACATTACGTTTTTTTGTGAACAATATACAGTTGGTTTTTGTTCCAGAGAATTGTAATCCGGTCGACTTGGACCATAACTCTAGTTTATTGATGGTTTTTTGTAAGTGGTTTTGAATAGATGTCAAGTTTTTTCCTTTGGCAAATATAACTAGGTCGTCAGCATAAAGTCTACCTTTGACAAGTGGTGAGCATTGATCTAGTATGTCATTAATGGCTATTAGAAAAAGTGTAGAGCTTATTATTGATCCCTGTGGTACTCCGTTCTTTTGTATTTTTTTATCCGAAGTAACGTTGTCTGATCGTACATGAAAGCTCCGAGATTGGAGGAAATTTGTAATGAATTTTAACATATTACCTCTAATATTCCAACTATGTAACTTCGATATGATATTTAAACGCCATACAGTGTCGTAAGCCTTCGTAATGTCCAAGAAAACTGCGGTACAAAATTGTTTATTTGCGATTGCTTCGTGTATTTCTGATTCCAAGTCGATTAAGTTGTCTGTGGTGGATCGATTTTCTCTGAAGCCGCTTTGTTGTGGTATGAGAAGTTTCTGTTTTTCTAGGAACCATCGTAGTCTCTTATTTGCCATTTTCTCTAAGATCTTACACATTGTGTTGGTTAAGGATATTGGGCGGTATGATTCTGGAGATGTTCGAGGTTTATCTGCTTTAAGGAGAGGCAGTATGATAGCTTCGGACCAGGATGATGGAAATATTTGGTTGATCCAGATAAAATTATAATACTTTAAAAGTAATGTTTTTCCATTTTCTGGTAGATGTGATAAGAATGACAATGGTATACCATCTGGACCAGGGCTTGAATCTTTGGAAGAGTTTAAAGCTTCGGTTAGTTCTGTCGAGGTGAAGGGAACGTTAAGGTCTCGAATTTCATATCCGCCGTTTTCTAATGCTCTGCTTTCTATATTTGCCTTGTGTATTTTAAAATCGTCTGTGTAACTTTCGTCGCTTGAATTTAATTCATATTGGCTAGCTAACATATTTACAATTTCTTTTCTATCGCTGATTATCTTATTATTTTTTGTTAAAAATGGGATAAGATGTGGTTGATTTTTGCCTGAAATTTTCCTTAAATTTTTCCATACGGTACTTATCGTTGTTGAGGTGTTGAGGGATGAAATAAATTTTTTCCAATGTTCTCTTCTGTTTTTCTTAAGTGTGTACCTTGCTTCGGCTCTGCGTTTTTTATATTCTGTTGTGTTCTCATCGGTTTTGTGTCGTTTTAATCTATTAAAAGCTGTTTTATATGCTTTGGTAACCTGGTTGCATTCAGGTGTCCACCACGGGAGTGGTTTATGATCTTTAAGAAACTTTGTTTTACCTACATATTTATCTGCGGCTGTTTTTAAAATGTTTAAGAATTGGGTTATAGAAGCGTCTATGTCATTGAGTGGTAAAAGGTTGGTCCGATTAATTTCTAGTTCTACTTTTTCTGTAAAGTTAATCCAATCAGCTCTTTTTATATTCCACTTTAAGGTAGATGTGCTTATATTAGTTGTTTCTTGGTGAGTTAAGGTAATTGTAATGGGGTAGTGGTCACTACCGTATAAATATGGTAAAACCTCCCATGTTAACGTGGTGGATAGGTTTGGGTCGCATAAAGAAATGTCTATTGCCGATGTTGTGCCTGTTTGAATGTTAAATCTTGTTGGTGTCCCATCGTTGAGCAAGTTTAAATTTTTGGATGTTATAATGTCTTCTAAAATGCGTCCTTTTCGGTTTAACTTTTTCGAACCCCACATCGGACTATGGCAGTTGAGGTCTCCAACTACAATCCTAGGTGAAGGTATTTGTTCTAAGATATCTGTTAGATCTTCTTGTGATATGTTTTGGTTTGGTGGGACATACATGTTGCAAATGTATATCTTATGAGGTATGTTTATTTCGATGGCTATTAATTCAATATCGTTTGAGATTATTGATAATTCTGAGGAAATTAATTTTTTATCTACATAAATTGCAACGCCGCCGCTGGCTATATTTTGGTTAATTCTGTTTTTATAGAAAGTTGTATATTTACTGAAGTTGAATACGTGGTTTGGATTTTTGAAATTTGTTTCCTGTAGGCAAATAATAGATGGGTTTATTTCTGTAATAATATGATTCAGTTTTTCGAGATGGGTATAGAACCCATTTAAGTTCCACTGAAGTAGGGATATGAATGTTATTATTCTTGAGATGAATTTACGGATGAGTCAGAATCTTCTTCCAACAATGACTTTATAGCGGTGGGATGGATATTTAATTGTTTGGCTAGTTTTCGTCTCAATCTTGTGCTTTTGGTTTTCATTACTTTATTTGTGTAATATGGATGTAATTTGGTTAGGAACTGTAGAAGTGCTTGAGAGTCATCTGTGTACGATTTTGTTACACTGAGTATGTCTTTTGATCCTTTACTGTTTTCAAACAGATCCACTACTTGGTCGAAATTTAGTAATTGAGTTTCATTTTCTAGGTATTCTTTTATGGGTTCTAGTAATGCTGTAAGGTTGGTGTTGGCGTTTGGTAAGTTTTCCTCATTGGTTTTGCTTTTTTTCTTTAGTTGACATAATATGGGTTTTACAAAAGTATCTTCCACAGATGGTGAAGATGTTTCTTGAAAAGTCCTTTTTGGTGTTGGTTTGGTTAAAATTGGTTGAAGTTCTAGGATATCAATGGGTGTGTTTTTGGTTGAAAGTAGGGGTTGGCTCATGACAGTTGATGTTGAAGTTTGTGTTTCAGTATTTGGAGATGCTTGAGTTGATATGTGCGTTGTAGGTTTGGAATTTTCTGGAGTGGACAGAGGTATAGGAGTGCTTTTTTGAATTTGGTTAGTCAATGAATTTTGGGAAATGGTATATGGAGGGAGGGTAGTCTGTGTTTGGTTAGGAGTATTTTGAGAAAGATTGGTAGGTGCATTATTTGAGCAATTTGCTGCATGGTGCCCAGTTAGCTTACATTTAAAGCAGGTTTCGTTTTGTGTTATGAAAAGTCGATATGAGGTCTGTTCAAATTCGATAAGAAAAGATTCGGGTAGTACGAAATTGTCTGGAAAGGGTGTTACAAAAACTTGTCGTCTAAAACTGAGTATATGACTAAACATGGGATTAATTGACCGTAAACGTAGATATGAGATTTCTGATACTGGATTTAAGCCTAGTTTTCTTAGTTCCTCTTTGATTATGTTTGGGGGTATGCTTGGACATACGTTAGATAGTATTAAGCGTGTTGATGGAGTTATTAGTCTTCTGGCTTCTAAAACATTTTCGTTTATGGTTATATGTCCTGTTTCCACTATAAATTTATCTACTAATGCTTTTGATGATAAATATATGCACATTCTACCATTTGATATACGGGATGCAAATATTATATCCTTCGGGTTTACGTGCTTACTTAATCCTTCGAGGTAGTCGTTGACAGAACAATCTTCTATGGTATTAAATAAAATAGCTTGGTGTCTATTTGGAGGTGAAATAATACGTTGTTGACTGGCTGCTTTTGAATATGAGACATTTTGTGTAACTTGATTTAAAGCTGACATGGTTTTTCGGTTTTCGATCGAGGCCGGCCCTGTCTCACAGCTGTGCTGTGTGGAAGGACGACGGCTCGTCGATGTGAAAAGTCGATTAACTTAATGACTTGATAATTTTTTTTTTCTTCGTTTGAAAGAATTTTGATTTCAGAAATTTGCTTAAAATTAAAATTTAAATTATAACGAGTAGTTTTATTTACTCACGGTTTGCACTTGATGTTAACAAATCACTAATTACTTGGTTGATTCACTTTTGAAATTTTCTAATTAATAGTTCGTTTGTTTTGATACTTTTAGACAGAGTTGATTGAAACGACATGTATCGCTTGCAAAATCAGGTCCGTCTCATTTTTAAATATTAATTTACTGAAAAATGTTATTCTTGATCAAAAGTTTTGCTTGTTCTGAAACCCCATAAAATGAAATAAAATTCAAGTTTTTCAAAGCCCGTCTCATTTTATGGCCAGTTTTATGAACACCTGGTGACTTTTTGACATTTCTTCACATTGGCTAATATCTCGGGAGCCTTGAGGTTTGCAAGGTTCTAGTCTACGCCATTCGATTCATAATTGAATTGTCTATAAAAAGAGGAATTTTCCACATCGAAAAACCTTAGAAATGGATTTTAGAATTTTCAGGTTTTGAAAATGCAAAAAGCAAAACTTTTTATCAAGAATAACATTTTTCACTAAATTAATACCTATTTAAAAATTTTTGACCTATGGGATACTCCATCCTGGACACGCTGTAGAACTTGCGAATAGTTACGAATACCTAGGTATGAATTTTAATTTACATTCAATGGTATATTTTATTAATCTCAAACAAAAAGCTAGAATGTGTGGAGGTGTTTTGCTAGAAACTACAAAAATGATCAAAAATTGCTTCTTTTGAATCCATAAAACTATTATACAAGAATATAGTAATACACCTAACTCATTCACATTATGTAAGTTGATACTGTATTGTGCAGAAAATTCGTTCCTGTTTATCTATGTCGCGATTGTCGTTACAAACGAAGTCTCATGTCGAAAGCCATTTTATTATTGACATTTGAGGTTGTGTTTGAAGCAATCATTTACCGTCGAATATTTTAGATTTTTGAATATTTTAAGACGTTTAGCTAGTTTATCTGTGAGTGTTGTGAGTTTTATTTGATCTAAAACCATGCCTCCTAAAAACTTAGTGGTGTTAAACAAGAAATAGTCTGACAACCTTATGGGCTAATAATTTAACAGTTTTTCGGTAGTTCCGATTAAACGTATAGGTGGCGATGGATTTAACGTTTAGATGGCGCTGAATACAATATTTCACTTCGTATTAGGAAAGATACCTATTTATTTGGAGTGATTATGTTTTTAAACGCTAGATGTAACTGATGACAATTTGTATTAATTATGAGTCTATTTTCCAAATAAATCTACCTGGCAGAACAAAAGATCAAAAGAAGGTCATTGTAATAACCAACCACTAAATAGTAGGGGTAGGAGGGTTGTCTCTGGAGTAGGTGAAGGGCCCTAAAATATTATTTGGAATTCAATCTCAAACACAAATATTATTATCTATTGTATATTTTAAAATTTAAAATGTGGGACAATAGTGAGATTTTAAAAGAGGTATTTTTTTAGTAAAGTATAGATAAATCTCTTCATCAATAATGATTATCGATTCTGAATTTACTTTGAAAAATAGTTCAGAAGTTTATTTATTTGCAGAATATTTGTGCAAAAAGGTTTGGGACAGATAGAAGTGTGATTTATGTAAAAAATTTTTAGATGATCTGAATGAAGTTCAGGATAAAAATCAATGCCTTATTTTTTTGAAAAATTTTAATATAAGAGACTTTTCAATTTGCCACTTGAAAGTGCCTTCTCCTATTTTAAAATCTTTCACAAAAATAAGTATGTATTATTTTTCTAAGTATTTTGTGGGATTGATGGGTAAGTCTGAAATATCCAAAAAAATAAAAAAACCAAATTACAATTAAATTGCGGAAACACATCTGATTGGTTTGTGGATAATGAGTGTGTGCTGTCCATAGATCCTTTTTATTAGAATTATTAATAAGAACTTTAATTTTTAAGGTTCTGAAATACAGATCTTTATAAAAGCTGCTGCTGCAAAAAAGAAAAAAATCTGACAAAGTGACAATTTCACGAAATAAGTAATAAATTTATATTTTAGATTTTTTCGAATATTTCAGGGCTAGTTTATTATATAAATATTATATATTATATGACGATTTAATGTACAGGGTTATTCATTATAAATGTCCCAGCCCCTACCATAGTTATTATTGTATAAACAAAAAAATTTTTCAAATAAAAGTTGTGTGGTTATAAGCTAATTTTATTATAACGTTAACAAAAGTAAAGTGGCGTGCGTAGTTTAGGGAACACAAAAAAATTATTCGTTTTTTTTAAATGAGACACCCTATATATGATTGAATTTTTGAAAAGATGTTCTTCTTCTGATTTCAAAAATATACCATGTCATACCCCTATCTTACACCGTTCTTTAGATATTAAATAAAAGTTTTGGTCAACATTTAATTAAAATTACAAATACCTAATAGATAACGAATATAACATAGCTTTCTTTGATAATATTGACTTTTCAATATATATATAGTATTATTTATCCTTTAATATCCAAAGAACGGTGTAAGACAGGGGTATGATATGGTATATTTTTGAAATCAGAACAGAAACATCTTTTCAAAAATTCAATAATATATAGGGTGCCTCATTTAAAAAAACGAATAATTTTTTTGTGTCCCCCAAACTATGCACGCCACTGTACTTTTGTTAACGTTGTAATAAAATTAGTTTATAACCACACAACTTTTGTTTAAATTTTTTTTTTGTTCATACTACAATAATAACTATGGTAGGGGCTGGGTCATTTATAATGAATAACCCTGTAACAATCTCTGACATTTGTTTGTTTTTATTTTATATTCAGAGAAAAAATTATAAATATCTGTTTTTGTCAAAAAATGTTTTTTTTTACAAAATTTTACAAATTTTACAAAACCCGATTGTTATACACGATTCTATTAGGAATTCATCTCGGTGACAGAAGATTATCTATAAATGTGTTCATTCATCCTATTGTCCAGCAATAAAAGTTTCTTTTAACTACCTGCTTTTTATGAAAACTTACGTATTCAAATATCATTTGTTGAAAATAATTTCAGTAGAGATATAGGTAGCGAACGGATTATAAAAAACGATTAACTATTTAAACTCCATTCCAAGATACATATTTCGTTTTAACTAAACACCAATATGATTGATTCAAAAGAAAAACAAACAGCAGGTAGACGTTAATCCGTTAACAATAACACATCAATATCGTATGAACACCTATTTTTTATGAAACATCTTTTGAAAACATCTGCCAATTAGAATTAGATGAAATGAACTAAAGCGTATACGACATACCCTGTATGTTACAACATTTTATGTCAGTAAATAAATTCTTTTTTTCAATTCAGTGATTTTTTTCACAAAATAAATTAAATTTGTGTGTGTAGTATGTAAATTTTACCAACTATGGATCTGTTACATTCATTATAAATCCTATTAGTAGTCGAAGAAATATTGTGAAAAAATATAGGTACTTTACTAAAGGCTTATTTTAAATCGGAAACCTACCTATTGTATTGTTTGCTTAGGTAGGTACCCTAGACGTTTAGAAATGTTAGTTAAGGGCTATTAATATTTTAAGCTCATCATGGAGCCACCTATTGGTCAGTAGCAAGTATTTGAAAGTTTCCAAGTTTCACCGTAATTTAACTTAGGTCGCCACCTCTCAATATATATGCATCTCTTTTTTTAGAATCTCTGTTATACTCATGAGGTTGACAGACTATTTCTTTATATTAGACAATGGTTAAACTAAAAATTATCCACAGTCAAGGCCTACAGTTTCTTAAAAACGTCGCGACATTTATGGAGTCCGAATCTGAACATAAAGTGTGATTCATAAAGAATGTCCATTCTCTGAACTGTAGATTCTAGACCTTAAAATATGATGATTCTGCTCAACATGCCAAATATTGCTAGTTTCCGAGAATCGGGGTGTTCAAAGTTTAAATTTTGATTTTGATTTTCGCAATAATTTTTTGTTTTCACAATTTCTCTTTGAGCAATTGCTTTGAAGTTTTTTATTTTTGTTTAAAAATTTATTATTTTTACATATTTAAGGAATAATAAAATTTTTTATGAAAAAATTAAAATTTATTGAACTTTTTAGAAGCAAATAACTCGATAACCGATTGAGTTACACGAATCAAAGAAGAATAACTTTTTTTTGTAGAATTTAACGCTTTTCACAGAGTGAAAATGAAACACGTGTATTTAGTTGAGTTATCAGCATAAGACTGGTTTATTTTGACAGAATACAAAATATATGAGAGTGATCAATGATGTAATTAAAAAGACAAATATTAGTTTATTGATACAAAATCAACACCCCCACTTTTCAATAAATACATTTATATATATCTATTCCTAGTAACCTTAACAAATTGAAATGTTTTTCAAAGCCCAAATTTTTAGTAAGTATATGTGCTTTGCGATATTTAGAGCAAGTTGAAAAACTCAAAATCATTTTGGAAGTAGTTTTGTGTATTTACAGCGTAAAAAGTAACAATTGCCGCTTGAGAAAGAATGTTGATGAGCGCGACGATCTTTTGAAAGCGGCAGTTTTACTTTACGGTCGAAAAACACATAATTTCTTCTAGTCGCGCGTAAATGACTAATTACTACCTATATTCAAATGAAATCTTAAGTCGACAAATGCGGAGGATTGTTACTTTATAACGGCTCTAGAGCGAAAAAGGCATCTTTTTCGTTCGCTTATTTCATCAAATTTCTTGGGAAATGTCCTTCGTGGCATATAGCCAGGGAAGTATAGTTGTTGCTTCTTAGTGAATGGCCTGCTACGTGAAAAGTAATTTTTAAATTTGTGATGCCTTATAATAGTATTAAACTAATATCTTTGACACAGATTCGTTTTTTGTTACATTTGGTAATTTCGAGCAAGAGACAAAACAAAATAACTCATTATTTACAGATACCATTTACAATTTAATAATAACAACGATGTTTACACATTATCACAAGCATTAAAATATTTTTTTGGAACTTTAGTTCTTTACGTCAGGTTATGTTTGAGCGACCAGGGGTCGCGACGAAAAAGATCAGACCGTTATGTTACGTTGCTTCGTTATGAGCCTTGCTTGCGTGCGTGTGCTCTCTCCTGAGTCTCTCTCTCGTTTACGAAGCAGCGATTCATATGCTTCGGCCAGGATTCGAACCCGGGCCGCCCGCGTGGAAGGCGAGCATTCTACCACTGAACCACCGATGCTATATTAAAATTCTATGCAAAGCTGGTATTCGCAGTGCTGGTGATCTACTTGAATTTGTTCGGATAAATTTTTACTATTATTTCCATTATTTTTTTGTGCGATTGATCTTTTTTGTTTATTTACAGCATCGGTTGTCAGGACGGTAGGTTGTGTTTAGTGGTTTAACACGTCGGTAAGTGATTTACTTACCGCTCAGATGTCGAAAAGTAATAAATAGCAAAAACAATTTCACCAAATGCAAAATATATTTTAAACTGATCGAGAAGTATGAATACCACTTTTGACATTTTGTTTATTTCGAAGAAATTTAAATTATTCTATTCGGAATTTATTTCGATACGATCGCGCAAAAAATAGTATAAGCATCTCGAACGTTAAGGGTAATTACAACGTTTGCATGTAGATTCCTCTCGTAAAATTGGACAAAAAATTATGAGGATTGAGGAGTCTAGCACATTTACTTTTCGAAATACAGGGTGATGAAATTTTGAAAACTTGAATGTTTTAATTCGATAACTTTAAAATGGATGGATAAATTGATTTGGCATTTGGCAGGTTGTTTTTAAATGTAAAAGGGCATATTTTGATAGAAATAGAAGTTTGTGCAACTAGTGTGGATATGATGACCATATCGCACGAGGACGAAGTTTGAGTGCTCAATCGTTCAAGTGCGATATGGACAATCCACACGACTCGAACAGCATATTTTTTCTACGACCCACTTAAGAAAAAATCTAGAAAATAAAAATTTCTGTAAACTGTAATATAACTTCAAATTGAAAATTTAACAATTCAATTTTATGTTTCCACTAATTTTTTTGTGGTAAACGTACAGTTCTTGAATGTCCAATTTGTATAGTGCTACGGTTTCCCTTTTTAAATATACGATGCTGCTATAAGTAGATGTTGCCAGTCGGACTCACTCATGAAGGGTACCGTACCATTATCTATAATAAATGAATATTCTGCTAAATATTTCAAACGTCTACCTATTGTCGTTATTAATATCAATCAGAATAATTATTTAAAAATAAAATTAACAATAAAAAAAAACTTCTTCAGGTCTACCGCGAGAGAGTCTGGTTTGCTTACTACTCGACCACATAGGAATATGCAAATTGTTTATCTATAACGTCAGATGTATTACATAATTTTTGCTTAAAAGGAACTAAAGTTCCTACCATGTGTCCCGCGACACGTTCTACCTTTTTTATTTTCCTGCTAGTCCACGGCAAATTTGTTGCAAATCTGTTGCAAATTTACTTTAAAATAATATTGAAAAAATATATACCTACTAAAGTTGTTTAGTGCCGTTATGTTTTAAACAAAATATGGACTTTTATTTACATATTTGTAAACGAAAACTGTTAATTGAAAAAGTCAAAATTTGTTGAGATATAATATTGAGATTTATTATTTTGTTTCTATTAATTTTGTCCATAATGTAGGTACTTCAAAAAAAGAAAAAAATGGAAACTTGTAGGAATTTTTCATTCTTTTAGCTTTTTTAGTGACTTGTAATATAGGATCTTTTTAATATACTTAAATTTATAAATAAATTCCAAATTGCACCTCAATTGTACTTTATTTTAAACACCTATTCCATAATGACAAATAGGATTTGTAAAACCACTTTTCTACGCCCATGTACGTAAACGTCAAAAATCGCACTGTCGACATTCCTTCTAAGTTACATTTAACAATAATATGCACCTAATGAACTCTCATAACATACACGTGCCCTTAGATAAGAAGTCTTAAAGTCACAATTAACCACCAATTCAAAGAAACACAGACCTACAAGCCGATCAGGGGGGCGTCTACCGCCGTATCAATGATACGGAGCTTCGGGCTATAGGGAGAGGCCCCTAATGTGTGTAAGAAAAATTTAGTAAAATGTTATCCACAATGTCACTCAATCTCGCTGTTTTGTTAAGTCAGGAAAGGATTTACTCAACTTTACTAACGTTAAGATTCTGGTGACCCATTTAAATAATCTACACCGACAAATTTTAGATAACTTCAATGAGCTAAGAAATGGATGGTTATAAAAAAAACCTAACTATGGGAGGTGTTCTAGTATTTCGACTACCATGATTCAAAAAAGGCAACAACACATCCTGGAATAATTCATTAGCTAGCAGCTTCACTGTTTACTCGATACATGAGCCGGAACACTTCCACTGGTAACTCAAAGAGGTTACTTCGGTCTCTTAAGACACGAAAAGTAGGAGAAAGTCGCCTATGATGGCACGGTGCACATGATGGCATACCGGCTGTAAATATGAATGTATCCGTTCTATCGCTCCAGTCCAGTCTGTGGTGCTGCGATGCATATTTATATTACACTACGTAGGGTATGGTATTTCTGTTTTTTGGGAATAAGAAGGAAATTGATAATAAGCAGTGTAGTGATATTATCGACTAATAAATATAGTATCTGTCTGTATCTGTAGAGTAGGGAGGGTGAGTGTGTAGGCTCACAGCAC
>CAJUYG010003523.1:0-21006 GCA_910591675.1 Galerucella calmariensis
TATATATATATATATATATATATATATATATATATATGTTATATGCACAAATACTACACACTTATCAGGTGTCATATTATAACTCTTAGAATGTCAATGTTATATGCACACCCATCAGGTGTCATATTATAGCTCCTAGAATGTCAATCTTAGTTGCTATTCCCATGTAATTATATTAAGCATAGTTGCATATTTCGTAGAATTATTTACTTTGTGTCACGTTCCCACGGAGGAATATCATAAATAGGGAAACTATGTTTAGTTTTAGTTAGTTAAGAACTCATAACCGTATCATACATTTCTATCTGTTTCTAAGTAAAAATAAAATTTTTTAAAAAGTCTTTTGTGTTAGTGCAAGTATAACATTTGGCGCAGTTAGTAGGATTCCTAAAACACACCTAGAACACGGACATCCTAACTAAGTGTGGTGGTTTCCTAGCCTTTAAGGAAAACGAAAAAACGCTCTAAAATAAATAAGTGCATCCGGCATCGGGAACACGCAATTGGCCCACCTGGTGTAACAACGTTCACGGAATTGGATTTCATCTGCCATAAGAAGGAATGAAAACAGCATATACGTAAGCAAATATCTCTTGTTTAATCTTTTGTGAAATATTGTGGTGTTTTATTATCATAAATCGCAGATAATTTTTTATTATTATTCTCTCTTATATTTTCATAAATAATTAAAATGCCTGAAACACGTAGTTCAGCAAACCAACAAAACGGTCAAAATCCAGTCGCACCAGACCCTCAAAATCAAGCTAACCCCCAATTTCAGCCTATTCTAAATCCAGATGTACAACTAGAACCTTATAAACTTTCAGAAATATTTTCAATAGTGCCGGAATTCGATGGCAACCAAATATTTTTAAATAGTTTTTTAAACGCATGCAGAACAGCAATAAACATGGCAGTAGGCGATCAAAAAACACTTTTAACACTTCATATAAAAAAACAAATTAAAAGGTAGAGCATCAGAGTTAGTTAACTCTCGCGACCCATCTCATTGGGAAGATATTAAGAATTTATTGGAATCACACTTTGGTGATTCACGAGATTTGAATTCGCTTATTCAGGATTTACAAAGAATACGTCAGCTTCCAAATGAATCTCCTTTAACGTTTATTGCGCGGTTACAAACGCATGAAGCAAAGATGCAATCTTCCATTGGTAAACAGCCTTTAACTGTTGATCAAAAAATCGCACAGGCCCGTCTAATCGAATCATTGGTTTTAAATACCTTATTAACTGGGCTGGACCCTAAAATAGGTCATATTGCTAGGGCAAGTAACCCTACTACCATGGTTTCAGCCACTATTCGAGTTAAACGTGAACTCCAACTAAGTTATTTCGAAAACCAAAAACTTCCAAGAAATACTGCAAGTACCTCTTCAAATCAGAGCAATACATCAATACGAAAACCAACCCACCAAAACAAACAATGCTCATTTTGTAAACGAATAGGGCATACATTCGATGAGTGCCTAACTAGACAACGGCAAAACCAAAATTCAAACCATACTCCAAATTCTAGAAATCACTTTCCAAATAATATTTCGAACAATCATCAGAGTCCTTCGGGATCCAATCAACCCCAACCTTTTCGTAATAATTACAATAACTTTCAGCAAGGGCAGTCTTCTCAACCCAGCTTTCAAAATCAAATTCGCCAACCCGTTATCAAACCAAATCCTAACGTAAACTTTAATAGAGTACCTACCATCCAACCCAATCCCAATTTTGATAAAAACAGACAGAGAACCTTACATTTTAATAGCAATCAACCTCAAGAATACGTAAACGACTCCCATGACAGTTATACTGTTAACGGTCAGGAGATATGTAACGATTATTATTCTGCTAATAATCCAGTAATGCTAAATGACTATTATACCGCTAATAATCCGGAAATATTTCATGATAATAATCAAACATCTGAAAACTATAGTTTTGATTGTATTGAAGATTACGAAGAACCCCAAAATTTATCAAATTTCTACCATTATACAGCCGAAAATCAAGAGCTTTCAAACTATTATACAAACAATAGCTATGAGAATTTTGATGATTGTAATTCATCCAATCCGTACGAAAATTCTAGTTTGGATTTTCAGTCAGGTCCAATTCAAACCGAACCCCCTATTTCGGAAATCGAAACACAAATCCAAACTTTGAACCTGGACGATTTCAACCCAGATCTGAATTGCCCAGAACAAATATTCCTACAAATCCCGCTCTGACAGTAAATTCAAAAAATATGTTCTACATTAAAGACGCGACAAATACCTTCAAAATTTTAATTGATACAGGCGCAGGTCTGTCCGTTTTTAAACCAAATACTTGCAAAAACTATAAAAAAAGATTTCGCGAGAATGTTGTAATACAAGGTATAACGGATCAAAAAATAATAATGAATGAATCCGTCCTCATACCATTTACTGAGAACGACCCTCATAAAGTATATATTTGTAATTTAGACATTGACTTCGATGGATTACTAGGGTCTGATTTCCTAGATCATTATAAGTGTATAGTAGATATAAAGAATAGACAACTTATCACTAATTTCAAAACAATACCCTTGTTTAAAGTCACTGATAACGAAAACGATACCCCAATAAGAGAAAATAGAGAAACGAAAAATTGTGATAACATTATCATGATAGAACCTCGCGTTGAACAAATTTTTAAATTAAAATGTAGCCTAAAGAATACAGACGCACTCTTGCTAGGACAAGAAATTGAAAAAGTTAAATTGCCAAACGCAATTGTAAGAGTAAATGAAAATGGCGAATTTTTTACGTCAGTTCTTAATGTAAACGCAATAACAAAAAAAATTCAAATTTCAGATCTAAAAATAGAACCGATAGAATTCAATTCATTAAATAATTGTAATGTATCAAACGATGCCGGAAGTAACGATAGGAATTTTGAAATTAAAAATCAGATTAGAACATCTTAACGAGGAAGAAAGTTCCCTAATTACCCAGCTTTGTTTAGATTTTTCAGATATTTTTTATCTAGACGGTGATCAGCTGTCTTTCACGAATGAAATTAAACATTCAATTAACACAAATAGTTCAAAGGCGATTTATACGAAATCTTATAGGTACCCCCAAATTCACAAACAAGAGGTTAAAACTCAGATAAATAAAATGTTGGAACAAAAGATAATCAGACCTTCAAATTCTCCCTGGTCGTCCCCTGTCTGGGTTGTGCCGAAGAAAGCTGACGCCTCAGGCAAACAGAAATGGCGGATTGTCGTCGATTATAGGAAACTCAACGAGGTCACTGTGGACGACAAGTACCCCTTACCAAATATTTCTGACCTCTTGGATCAATTAGGCAAGTGTCAATACTTCTCTACCCTAGACCTTGCTTCTGGGTTTCATCAAATCGAAATAGAACCCCAGGATATTCAAAAAACCGCTTTCACAGTTGAAAACGGACATTTTGAATTTAACAGAATGCCGTTCGGATTAAAGAATGCTCCATCTACATTCCAACGTGTAATGGACAACATTCTTGTCGGCATCCAAAATGAAAGATGTCTCGTCTACATGGACGACATTATTATTTACTCTCCCACCATTCATGACCATATTGACAGATTAACCGAAGTCTTCAAGCGTCTCAGAAACGCCAATCTCAAAATCCAGCCGGACAAATGTGAATTCCTTAGAAAGGAAGTCGCTTATCTGGGACATTTGATTACTCAAGATGGAGTAAAACCTAACCCGGCAAAAAGAGATAAAATCCTTTTTGGGTTTGGCGGGATACTATAGAAGATTTATCCCTAACTTCGCGAAAATATCAAAACCTTCAACAAAATTATTGGAAAAAGACGTCGTATTTAACTTCGACAATGAGTGTGTGAACTCATTTGAAGAATTAAAAAAATCATTAATTACGTCCCCCATTTTAATTTATCCAAATTTTGATGAACCATTTATTCTCACAACCGACGCCAGTTCATTCGCTATTGGCGGTGTCCTTCCACAGGGGCCTATAGGAAAAGACTTACCTATAGCGTTTGCATCTCGCACCCTATGTAAAGCCGAAACAAAATATTCAACAATAGAACGGGAGTTACTAGCTATTGTTTGGGCCGTCAAACACTTTCGTCCGTATTTGTTCAGCCGGAAATTCATTTTATTAACAGACCATCGTCCACTTACATGGTTGTTTTCAATTAAAGATCCTGGTAGTCGACTTGCCCGGTGGCGCCTGAAACTTGAGGAATACGACTACAAGATAGAATTCAAACCAGGCAAATCAAATCGAAATGCCGACGCTCTCTCCCGAATTAAATCAAACTACACTCAAAATTGCGTCTTATTTCATTCACATTTAGGTCAAACAAATCCCTACTCAATATTACAAGCGAGGGAGAATCCCGGTCCCTCAAACGAGTGCGAAGGAGACGAAATTGTAGAAAATCAGGAATACGATAATGCTTCTGTAGAAGAAGCCCAAAGAGAATTCAACAGATTTATTGAATCATATAAAACCAAATCATTAACGGATTATTCAAAAATTGAATTCACAAATAAGCAATTATTAGATAAAGACAATAAAAATATTTTAACCTTCTTTAGACACAAATGTATGGAAGACCTACACGACAAAATTATCGAAGATATTTTCGAGGAAAATGCTGATTTCTCTCCTTGTAAAATAAATGTCTTTAGTAGCAAAACTGTAAGGCACCGAAAATATTTAATAATACCTCTTCCTTTCGATCTGTATGAATTAAATGAATATTTATTCGCGGCATTATTTTTAAGCAAAGATATTTTTAAAGCTAATGAAGTATACGCCGTCGAAAATAATCCAGATTTACCTTCTTTAGAAATGCTGTCGTTTATTTTGTCCGAAACCGAATTAAAATTTAAAGTCTGCCAGAATATTGCAAAAACACCGGACAACGATCAAATACCAATTATTTTAGATGAATATCATAATGGAAAAACACATTTACACCGCGGTATTAACGAAACCATAAGACGCATAAGGCAAAAATATAATTGGCCTGGCCTTACTAGAGACGTTGAAAAACACATTAAAGCTTGTGAGATTTGTCAACAGACAAAGGTGTATCGAAAAAATACTGATAGTCCTCTTGTCATCACTGAAACACCCAAAACACCATTCGAAAGAATAAATATAGATCTTTTAGAAGTTCCAACAAAAAATTACGCACTTACAATCCGCGATGAATTAACAAAATTTTCACAAGTATATCCTATTCCGGACAAAACTGCCAAGTCGATCGTAAATACCTTGTTAATTTATTTCCAACATTACGGAACTCCTTTACGCATACATTGCGATTTTGGGCGAGAATTTGACAATCATTTGTTCAAAGACCTTTGCAAATTATTTGATATAAAAATAACAAATTCTAGCGTAAGTCATCCCCAATCCAATGGATCAATAGAACGATTCCACTCGACCCTATTGGAAATGATCAGAATTCATGTCGCCGAAAACCCCACTGAACACCCTTTTAATATTTTACCATATGCCGTTATAAGCTATAACAATTCAAAAAATAAGACTCATGGTTTCACGCCATACGAATTAGTTTTTGGACATACATCAAGTAGACCTCCAGAAACACTATATAATGAACAATAATTAATCACTAAATATATTAGAGACCTCAACAACCGAATATCTTATTACTATAAAATAGCTCGCGCGAAAACACTAGATAAAAAGAATAAAGCTAAAGTCCGTTTTGACCAACATGTTTCCGGTAATACGCCAGATTACAAAGTCGGAGACAAAGTATATGTAAAAGAAACACAAATAAAAAACAAATTACAAAATAAATTCAACGGTCCGTTCGAAATTGTAGAAATTCATAAAAATAACTCAGCAACGGTGCTTAACCCAGTGACGAAACAAAAATCAAAATACAACTTCGACATGTTGAAACCTTACTTTGAAAATTAATCTTTTCTAGGATTCTACTGCTGATCGGAACAGTGGTTTCCCAATTCACAATCAACCCGATAAATAGCACGATAGGAGTCTACTACCACGATGAGACAAGAATAGTAGTTACCAACGAAGATTGGACGCTTTTAGTACATAAGAATATTACCTCCCTACAAATCGCATACACTTCAAATAATCAAATATTAGAAAAACTTCAAAAATCTATCTGTCCCAGCAACAACCCTATCAATAATTTTCATTCAGAAGTCAAAAATCAACTTACACTATTATTTCAGATTTCAAAATCTATTAAAAATAAACTTGACCAAATAACGCTTGACGTTAAACGACACAAACGCGGAATACTAAACGGAATCGGTACCATTTTTAAATCAATCACTGGAAATCTTGACGCATCGGATGGCGAATATTACACGAATTGTATCAATCAACTAAAATCCGACCAAACCAAAATTGAGAATCTTTTGAAGAATCAAATTTCTGTTACCCAAACGGTCATTAAAGACTTTAACTCCAGTATAAGCCAAATAAAAATCAATGAAAGGCTTTTAAACCAAGATATTGAAAATATTAGGAAGGCCGTTTATCAATCAGCAAACGAAATTAATTATATAGAGTCAAAATTAATATTTCTTGGAATTTGCGAGAAACTTTTGGAAAGCTACACATTCCTTGAACAAGCGATAACTGATATATTAAACTCAATAACATTTGCCCGTTTAAAGATACTTCATACCACCATTTTGTCTTGTTACTCTTGTTTTATTTTTGTCATGTAAATATAAATATATATTTACTAGAATTAATTTTCTTCTACAAAATTTAGGTAGTGCAATATGACATTGTGAATGAAATGGAACATAAGGATCAAGTTGATTCTATCTACACAGATTTCTCTAAAGCCTTTGATAGAGTAAACCATCATTTGCTTATTGCTAAGTTAGGAAGTAGTTTTCTTTCTGGTAGGTGTCAATATGTAAAGTACGGAAATAGGGAAGAATCTCGGAGTGGGCGACATCTACAATTAATCGTTCGAAATACTCGGAGGGTGAACAACAAACTAACCCAAATGTGTTTATATGGGTGAAGTGTGAGATTTTTATACAATTTTAAGTGATTTAGGTCGAGAGTGATATATTTTTACGTTATTTTATGAACAATAGTTGTTTCAAATAAACATCAAATCTTAAAATGCAGCGGATTGGAAGAGATAATGAAGTAAGATCACGCAAAATGTGCTCAGTTCCTCAATGTGCATCATACAGTACATCCGATATTTCTCTACATAAATTCCCTTTGAATCCCAAGTCAGTAAAGAAATGGCAAAAAATCTTGAAGATAGGGAAGCCTATCTCAAAATACATGCTTGTTTGCAGCAAGCACTTTCTGAAAGAGGTTTTTTTTTGTGGTAAGTTCAATAATTTTACTATCAGATTCTCTTCACTTCAATTTATATTTTTTATTATTCAATATATAGTTACCTCCACAACACAGAGGGAGCATTTGAAAAATGGATCCTTTCCTAGCCAGAACCTTCCAGTGACTAAATATCAACATACAAAAAAAAAAATATATATATATATATATATATGTGGAAGTGACCGACAGTAAGTGAGAACTCAAAACAATTACTTCTGGTTTATTATTTTTGCTATACCATATTTTATTCTATATTTTTTCATTTAGTCAATTATTATTATAAATGTTTCTTTATTTGTATTCTGCATAAAATAGATTAAATGATATGAAAAGCAAAATTTGTTTTTATTATTGCATAAAGTCTTCCACCTATTTATAATTATTGTGCAAAACCATACATACCTTTGCTTATATAATGAAACAATAACTTTTTTATATTATTTATTTATTTTTTATTGTGATACAATACATCTTGCATAATATGATCTAGATGCCTGAAAATAAAAACAAACAACACATAAAAGAGAACAGGTAAGTCAAACAGATGAAGCTTTTTTCTCTCCAATCGAAATGGCCGATATGCCATTTTAAAATTAAATTATACAACTTCTCCTTATTTCTTGAATCATACACTGGTGCACCCATTTGTTCTTTTACTTGACGATATCTTCCCAAAAATGTTGCCAAAGCAGAATCCCCTACACCTGCAGGTATTAAAAAAGTGCTGATGTTCAACATATTCAAATTACTTAATTATTATTCGTTTTCATTGTCTAAAACTTACTGTAGGCAAGAAGATTAAAGTTTTTTTTGTTCAGTTCAGTTGTTGTATTGTATTTTCTTTTTTTTTAATTCCTGGGTGTGACTAAATGACTAAAATGGTTCTGGCCTACTGATTCTCTCTATATCTTTTTTCCTTTCCCTATTTTTGAGCCAGAGATCAGTACAGCTTACTGGTTTTAGCATCTCATATCTGAAACATGAAAAAGAGAGGAGGCAAACAGGGATGTGTGGTTTTGAAATCATCTACCTACTTGCTTTCTTAGGTAATTGAGAAAACTTATTTACCTGTTAATATAAATCAATGTAGCAATAATATCCTTGCAGTGTCCTCCTAATCCTTCTTTACAGGAACATTGACAAATCCAGGACTCACTGAGTTTTATAATGGGGGATTGTAATATTGTTGGAGATCTCATACATAAGCTTTTAATAACTTTTTCATTGGAACCTCACCTTCAATAATTGGCCGAACACTTTCACCAACAATCCAGAATATCCGAAATTGATATCTCTACTTTCACAGGCATTATTAATAGATATCTTATGACACAAATCCAGCAATACAACACAAAAATTTCGAAAATGAAGCTAATATCAAATGACAGAATATTTGTTGTTCACCCTCCGATCCGACATTTTGGATTTCGCAGCGCCATCTCGCGGTTCGTGATTTTTCCCTATTGTTTATCTCAATGTATATCAGTGACCTCAGGGGTTCCACAGGGATCCCATATTGGACCTCTTTTGTTTAATATATTTGTTAATGACATATCATCAATAATAAAAAATAGTGAATTCCTTATGTTTGCTGATGACCTTAAAATATTTCGAGTCGTTAATAACATAGCTGATGCATTTTTGTTGCAAGATGACCTTGAATGCTTAGCCAGTTGGTGTGAGGTAAATATGCTTTACTTAAATATAAAAAAATGTTTCAAAATTACTTTCAGTAGGTCACGGAACCCTGTCAACTATTGTTATAACATAAACAATGTACCTCTACAGGAACATAATAATATTAGAGATTGTAGGATTAGGTTATTTAGATGTACGTCTGTACGTAATGTAGTCACTGTCACTAATGTAAAGTTGGCAATGGGAGCTGTCATGGGCAGCGACATTGAAGCGATGTTCTCGAACCTTAGCTCACGTGTATGTACTCAATAAAGAATAATATACAATCAAGTGTTAATGTTTAATTAATAAATCATAAAGTAAAGAAACAAACATTAACGTAACATGGCGCAGTCAGAATAGTTAGACAAAGAAAGTTAAAACCAGCGGTGTAAAATTTTTGCAATATAAAGAAAAAATGGGAGACAGCCGAGGAGTAGCACCCATGCAAATGGCGGGAAACTTAGCAGAAAATTGGAAGCTATGGAGGTACCGTTTTGAAAACTATTTAGTTGCGAGTGAAATTAATAAAAAAGATGAGACCATTCAATGCGCACAAGTTCTTCATTTCATTGGGGAAGAAGGCTTCAAAATTTATACTACATTTCAGTTTACTGACGCTGAAAAAGATAAACTTAATATTTTACTCGATAAGTTTGAAGCACATTTTTTGCCTAGAGAAAATTTAACCTACGAACGATACAAATTTTTCTCATTTAAGCAAACTCAGGGACAATCTCTAGACCAGTTTATAACCGAAGCAAAGAAAATGGCAATGAAATGTAAACTAGGAACTTTGCAAGAGGATCTAACAAAAACAGTTATTATTTGTGGGGTCAAGAATTCATCAATTAGAGAAAAATTATTACAAGAAGAAGATTCCACTAGTTTGGAAAAGATTATTGAAAAATGTGCAATTCTGGAAATGTCCAAAGAAAGAAGTAAAGCAATGAATGAGATACATCATGAGGCGGCAGTGGATTATGTTCAGAAGGAGAAATTCAATGGAAAAATCAATCGTGGAAAGAAAAATGTAAATCCAGAAAGTAAGAAATTTATTAATAATTGTACGAGGTGTGGTTTAAATCATCCAGTAAATAAATGTCCAGCTCATGGTAAGATGTGCAATTTTTGTAAATTTCAAAATCATTTTGAAAGTAAGTGCTACAAGAAAAAGAATAAAAGAAGAGTGAATGAGATAGTAGAAGTAGAAGAAGTAATTAATGAAAATGCTGAAAATTCTTTGTTTATAGGCTCTATAGACAGTGTAAATACGAATAACAATGTGAATGAATGGGTAACTACACTAGAAATAAATAATAAAATAATTAAATTAAAAATTGACACAGGTGCAATGGCTAATATATTGTCATTTGATCTCTTCAAAAGTCTAGGATTATCTCCTAAAATTATTAAGAAATCTGATTACAAATTAAAATCATATACTGGTGATGAATTAAAAGTTTGCGGAAAATGTAATTTAAGTTGTTTTAAAAATAATAATACATATGATTTGGAATTTTTTATTGTAAATAGTAATACTTCTGCAATTCTAGGGTTGATTGCTTCTCAAAAGTTAAATTTAATTAAAAGAATTGAATCAGTTTACATACAAAATGAGTACACAGAAGTAATAAATAAATATCAAGATGTATTTTCTGGCATAGGTTGTATTAGTCAAAAATGTAGCATTAGTCTAGAAGCAAATGCAAAACCTGTCGTTAATCCAATAAGAAGGGTAGCCTTTCCTTTGATGGAACCCCTAAAGCAAAGTCTAGAGGAGCTAAAAAGGGAGAAAATCATTGAAAAGGTTGAGGGTCCGTCTGACTGGGTGAATGCTCTTGTATTAGTACGTAAACCAAATGGTAAATTAAGAATATGTCTGGATCCAAGGATCTAAATAATGTAATTAAAAGAGAATATTGTAGAATTCCTACATTTGAAGAAGTGTCCAGTAAATTAGCGGGAGCAACTATTTTTAGTACTTTAGATGCTACAAGTGGCTTCTATCATATCCCATTAGATGACGAGAGTTCAAAGCTCTGTACATTTGGAACCCCATATGGTAGGTACAAATTCTTACGATTACCTTACGGTATAAAGTGTGCTCCTGAAATTTTTCAAGAACGCTTTAAAAGTATTTTTGATAAAATTGAAGGTTCTGATATTTATATAGATGATTTAATCATCTGGGGTAGAAATAAACAAGAACATGATCTGAGATTAGAAAAAGTTTTGGATACTGCTAGAAAAAATAATGTTAAATTCAATTTAAATAAATGCAAGTTTGGACAAAAAGAAATTAAGTATATGGGTGATATAATAAATAATAAAGGTATTAGTCCAGACAATTCTAAAATTAAAGCAATTTCAGAAATGCCATGTCCTAAAAATAAACAGGACATACAAAGACTTTTAGGTATGCTTACTTATGTGAGTAGGTTTATAAAAAACTTTTCAGATGAAACTGAGCCCCTTAGAAGTTTATTAAAAAAGGAAAATGAATTCATTTGGGATGAGGACAAAGAAAAAGCTTTTGTAGATTTGAAAGAAACTCTCACAACAAATCCGGTTTTACAATTTTTCGATATAAATAAACAGTCAGTTATTTCAGTAGACTCCTCAAAATCAGGAGTAGGAGCTTGTCTTCTGCAGAATAATCTTCCATGTGCGTATGCCTCAAAGGCATTAACAGACACTCAGACGAGGTATGCACAAATCGAAAAAGAGTTGTATGCTGTTTGTTTTGGATTAACTAAATTTTATCAGTATATTTTTGGTCGTAGGGTAATTGTTGAAACAGATCATCAACCACTTATTTCCATTTTCAAAAAGTCGTTGAATAAATGTCCTGCAAGGTTGCAGAGAATGTTGTTACAACTCCAAAAATTTGATTTTGAGTTGCGCTATAAGCCCGGAAAAGACTTGCTTTTAGCAGATGCTTTGTCTCGTGCATATCTTGTAGAGAAGGAAGTGGATTTGTTGGATGATGACATTGAGGGTCATGTATGTATGGTTAAATTAGAATTGAATGCAACACCTGAAAAAATAAATGAATTTGTGATTGAAACGAATAAAGACACAGTTTTGAATGAACTTAAAGAACTAATTAAAAACGGTTGGCCTAATTCAAATAAAAAAGTTAAAAATCAAGTTAAAATATTTTGTCCTTATAAATCAGAATTAACTGTCATTGACGGATTAATTTTTAGAAACAATTGTCTGGTAGTTCCAAAGTCACTTCAAAAAGAAATGTTGGATCGTATTCATTATAGTCATTTAGGGGTAAACAAATGCATAAAATTGGCACAAGATTCTTTATTCTGGCCTGGTATGGTTGATCAAATAAGACAGAAAATTTCAAATTGTCACCAGTGCCTTACTTATGCCAATTCTCAGAATAAGGAACCTTTAAAGCCACATGAGATACCAGCTTTACCATGGAATAAAATAGGCTGCGATATTTTTGAAATAAAAGGAAAAAAATACCTTTTAGTCATTGACTATTTTTCAAAATATGTAGAAGTAGCAGAATTATTGAATAATCCAACAAGCCATATGGTCATAACAAATCTTAAGTCAATTTTTGCTAGGCATGGGATTCCAGTAACCTTTGTAAGTGATGGCGGCCCACAATTTACATCACAAGAATTCAAAACTTTTAGCAGACAATGGGAATTTAAGCATATAGTTTCGTCTCCAACCTATGCTCAATCTAACGGCATGGCAGAGAGACATATACAAACTATAAAAAAAATGTTTAAGAAAATATTCAATGAAAAGAAAGATTTATATATGGCTCTTTTACATTATCGTACTACACCCATTTTTGAAAACATATCACCATCTGAAATTTTGATGTCGAGAAAATTAAGAACAAATTTAATAATTACAAAAAATCAGTCAAAACCTAGAATTGCAAAAGAATATAATAAAACAATTATTAAGGAAAAACAAGAACTGCAACAAAAATATTATAATAAAAATGCAACTAAAAACTTACCTGAATTGTACACAAATCAGTCAGTTTATGTTCAAACAAAACCAAATGGTAATTGGTTTCTTGGTAAAGTTGTTAGTAAACTAAGAGATAGAACATATAGATTGCAAATGAATAATGGTTTTATGCTAATAAGAAATCGGAAATTCATTAAACCGGTAGGAAATAACCATTTTCCAAATAATTCAGAAAACCATTATTCATCAGCAAATGAGGAAAATCATAATGAAATTAAGTATTTTATAGAATTAAAGGATGATGATAATGTTAGTAATGATAAGGAAAGTGTTAGAGAGGAGAGAGTGGTTGTAGATTTTGAAAATAGACTTGAAAATGAACAATGTGAAACTACCGAAGATGATAATCATAATGAAGAAAGTGTTAATGATGGAGATTCGGAATCGAACAGTGATGCAAGTAGTGTTTATGAAGAAAGCATTACTATAGTTGTAGTTGAAAATAAAATGAAGGACAGTACAGAAAGTGATTCGGATTTGGAGGCTAAATTTATTAAAAAAACTTGTATCACATCATCAGGTCGAATTTCGCGACCTCCTCCAAAACGGAATCAGTTTTGATTATCTTACTTAAGAAAGGGGATGTAGGATTAGGTTATTTAGATGTACGTCTGTACGTAATGTAGTCACTGTCACTAATGTAAAGTTGGCAATGGGAGCTGTCATGGGCAGCGACATTGAAGCGATGTTCTCGAACCTTAGCTCACGTGTATGTACTCAATAAAGAATAATATACAATCAAGTGTTAATGTTTAATTAATAAATCATAAAGTAAAGAAACAAACATTAACGTAACAGAGATCTAGGAATAAATTTCGATTCTAAATTAACATTCAAATACCATATTAACGAAACAACTACTAAGGCATTAAAGACATTGGGATTTGTACTTAGACACTGCAAGTCTTTTTCTGTGCAAACTTTAAAGATGTTGTATTTTAGTTTGGTACGATCAGTTTTGGAATATGGTTCTCTTATTTGGTCTCCTTCATATAATACGGATATTGAAAGCATTGAGAAAGTACAACATAAATTTTTGAGAGTGTGTGCATACAAAATGGGCTTCAATAGGCAACAATACACATATATATAATAATAATAATTTTTATTCACCATTTGATATAAAATACAGTCAGAAAATGATGCATGATGTACCTAGTGAATAAAAAAGAATAACTTACGAGGTAAATTACCTGTATGTAAGTACAATAAAATAGATATAAAAAATATATATAATTAAAAGTTATTGTTTTCTATGGAAACATAATTAAAATTATACGGATATGAATCAACTTCACCTAATACCTTCACATCATATATTAACCCAGTAAATTTTGTATTTTTTGCCTTGATAATTTTGTTAGTAACTTTCCGAGCTCTTTTTTGATATTTTTGTCATTTATTTCGCAACTTTGTTGTTGAAGAAAGAAATTCAAAACTTTTGGTCCAAGGTAAGCAAAACCTCCTTGACCCACAGATTTTAACATTAAAGGTATAATATAGATACTCTGCTGTCTCGTAATATATGAATGATTGCCAGTTGGAAGTAATGTACGGTTTGAAAATTGGTATTTACATATCTGAAAGAAAAATAGTTGACGACAATCAAAAACTTCTGATTCTTTATATAATTGATCACTAGAATACATTCTGTTTCTACCGAGAATTATTTTTAAAAACCTTCGTTGAAGAACCTCAAGGGGGTTCAAGTAACTTCTACATACCACCCCACCCCCATGCCACCCCAACCTATGATTCCGTATCATAGGTGAGACTCTACCAGACTTTTGTATACTATAATGTTTTGCTTTAAATCAAGAATATCTGAAAACTGTCTAAATCTATAAAGTATTGTTCTAAGTTTTTTCAATAAATAATCAATATGAGCATTCCATTTCAGACTACTATCAATAATTATCCCTAGATATTTAATTTTTCTGGTTGGAATAATTTTTATGTTATTTTGAATAATTAGGTCGAAAGTTGGGAGAGAAATTTCTTGGGAGCTAAAAGGTATGTAAAATGTTTTCTCGAAGTTTATGGATAGGAGTCTGTCGTCAAACCATCCCTTAATTTTTTCTAAATGTTTTTCAACCTTAGTTTTTAATTTAAACCAGATATCATCGCTATAAAATATGACAGTGTCATCAGCAAAACTTATTATTTTATTTTTTTCTTCTAATAAAAACAGATTATTAAGGTATATGATAAACAACAAAGGTCCCAGCACTGTTCCTTGAGGAACTCCACAAATAACTGTTTGCTCTTCACTTTCATAATTGTTTACTCTTACTCTTTGTTTCCGATTGTGTAAATAGCTTCCAAACAAATCATGTGCGGTACCTCGTACGCCCATATTTTCCATTGTTTCTAATAACAGAGAGTGATTTACAGTGTCAAACGCCTTCGTTAGGTCAATAAATACTCCTATGGATGGTTTCCCTTTATCTATTGCTTCATATATATTGTTAGTTAAGTCTAATATAGCATCTTGTGTTGACATTTTTTGTCTAAAGCCGAATTGTTGTTTAGATAGGATGTTATGTTTGTCAATAAATTTAATTAATCTTATTTTTATAAGCATCTCAGTAACTTTTGCCAAACTGGTAATTAATGCTATTGGCCTATAATTATTCATCTCAGTTCTGTCCCCATTTTTAAATATAGGCGTTACAATAGAGAGTTTCAGTGCTGAAGGAATTTTCCCACATTGAAAAATTCTATTATTTATGTAAGATAAAGGTTCTGCTATGTATTTTGATACTAATTTTAGAGTTTCTGCTTTTATACCGTCGAATCCTGGCGATTTATTATTCTTCAGCTGAGAAATTATGTTTATTATTTCTATAGGATCAGTGGGAGCTAGAAACATCGAGTGAGTATTCACCGGCTTAGGACTTTGAAATTTCGAATTTTTCATTATTTTATTAGATAAGTCTTTGCCAATATTAACGAAAAATTCATTAAAGTGTTGTGATATTTCAAACTCTGAATTTATAAGGTCATTTTGTTTATTTTTTATTTTTTTTATTTTAATTTGATCTGGCTTTGTTAAAACTTCATTTATTGTATCCCACATACATTTGCTGTTATTTTTGTTATGTTCAATTTTATTTTGATAATATTTATTTTTTGTTATCTTGATGAGCTTTTCAACTTCTTTCTTATATTTTATGTATTCAAGTTTTAACTGATTATTATTCGGATTTTCACCAAGTTTTTCATACATTAAGTTTTTTTTATTCACGGATTTTATTATGGACGGTGTAATCCATTTTGATCTTTTCCTATTTTTTCTCTTCAACTTAATTTTGGTAGTACATTTCTTAATTGCGTTTGTGAAAATATTGATAAATTCATTTGTTGTAAATTCCAAGTCATTGGAAGTGTAGATTTTATTCCAGTTCTGTGATTTTATCTTATCAATAATTTTTTTTGAATTTAGTTGCATAAAAAAATCATTTTCAAATTCATTCACAGTTTTATTGTTTGGGAGAGGAAAAACTATTTGTGCAAATGTTGTGTAATGATCAGTTATGTTTGTGTCTATTGTAAATGGTAATATTGTATCATATCGAAAATTTTTACATTTAATGAATATGTGGTCTATACAACTCTTTGAGTTTTTCTGTACTCTGGTTGGAGTATTTATTGCCGAAACATATCCGCACGCACTAAAAGCATCAATATACATCTGTGTTGAGTCTGCATCGGAAAGAAGATCTATGTTAATATCTCCAGTGTATAAAGAAATATCAGTATTTGTTATATCTTGTACTAGTCTCGTGGTTAAATTATTTATAAAACAATTTAGATCTGGATCCGATGGCGACCTATACAATGCATTAATTTCTATGAGTTTACTATTGAAGTTACATTTCAGTTTAATAATATGGCTTTTATCAAATTTAGTAGTTTCATGCGAAATGTAAAGATCTCTTTTTATAAATACTATCACACCATCACATTGATTGTATGATCCATGATTGTACAGTGTTACGTATCCCGGTATATTAAATATTGTTATATCATCAACTATTCTTGTTTCGGTTAAAACTATACAGTGAATTGATGTTTCTATTTCATTCAAAAGTATTTTAAGTTCATCGAAATTATGTCGTATGCTACGAATGTTATTGTTCAAAATAACAAAATTTTCTAGATGTTTATTTATTTTAAGAACTTCATTTAATTCAAGGGAGTCTTTTAATGGAAAAGTATCCAGTGAAGTTATTTTGAAATCACGTAAATAATCATTCATTATAAACTTTATATCCTTAATCCTTAATAAATACTGTAAAACACACTTAAATAAAATTGCGAATAAAAGTATAAGACATACAAAAATTTCTATTTTTATAGATACTAATAAAAAAGATCAATATAATTGCACTGATCTTGACAAATTATTGTATAAATTTTCATAGTTAAAGTACATTATCCTTTCCTTTTAAAGATGTGAAATTGGAGCGGAGGTTTCTAGGCACATTCTGTTCTTTCTCAGTATTCAATTCTGTCGATTTGTTAGATTTTGGTGGTTGAAGTGCTTGTTTGCCGATTTTTTGTTTTTCTTTAGATGAATTCTCTTGTGAAATTGGTGTTTCTTCCAAATTTTTCAGGTCGCTCAAACTAAATTCTTGGTTATCCAAAATTAGTTTATTGCCTCTAATAAAACACTTGTTGTATTTGTTTGTTTCTCTCTGCTGTCTGAGATGATATCTTAAGCTTTTTTGCTCGTTCCGTTGTTCTTCTGTGAGGTCACTTGAAATTGCGACATTCGTGTTTTTCAACTTAAAAGTGTTTTTGATAATTTCTTTCTTGCGTAAAAATGTTGTTAGTTCCACTTTTAATGGTGAATTGATAGTTTTTCCCAGAGAGTAATAATTATTTATGTCTGCCGCGGTTAGCTCAACTCCAAGAAGTGATTTGATTTTTTCGCACAGTGATGCTTGCGAGATTGGGCGTTCCGATTCATTCAAGCCAAAAATTTCGATGTTATTCTTTCTATTTTCGTTTTCTAAAATATCAATTTTCTTTTTTATATATAAGTTTTCCTGAGTTAGTTGTTTGATTTTACTGTTTTGTCCGTCTATTTCTATTGTAAGTCTTTCCTCACTTGATTCTATGGCTTTGGTTAATTCGGTTTTAATTTCTTCTTTGGATTTTTTGATTTCATCTAAAATTAATTTGGTTGATGTACCATCCATTGCATTCACGCCTATATATTACGAATTCTACAATTTTTTGTGTTTCTCGATAATTTTCGGCCAATGTTTTGTGTATGGCCACCTTTAGTTATTTATAAAAACCTGTAAATTTTTATCTGGCTTGGATTTCAATTTCTTCAGTAGTTGAAATGTTTGGTTATTATACCAATTTAATTAATTTTGCTTGTGAATACGTACGGTTTTTATTATATCTCCAAAACAGATCACATTACTCTATTCATTTCACTCATTAGATCTATTTAATTGTTCAT
Organism: Galerucella calmariensis; assembly: GCA_910591675.1. Lineage (NCBI taxonomy): Eukaryota > Metazoa > Arthropoda > Insecta > Coleoptera > Chrysomelidae > Galerucella > Galerucella calmariensis. The sequence continues at coordinate 18,563 of CAJUYG010003523.1, forward strand.
ATGTTTTGAACTATTTCTAATTTTGTCTGAACAATCATACGCACAACTTATCTCAGTAGGCTGACCACACACACACATATGATGACATGCTTTCCATACTTAATATCTCTACCCTACACCATAGAAGGTTAGAAGCAGATTTGTGTTTTCTCCATAAGATTTTAAATGGTAGCGTTCAAATTCCAGAGGTATTACGTTTAATATGTTCTAATACTAATACTAGAAGAACTCGTAATACTGAAATATTTAATATTCCATTTCATACCACCAGTTATGGGCAAAATGAACCAATCACAAGAATTTTAAAATTTGCCAATGAACATGCTGGTAGTCTGGATTTATTTGGAATATCTACATCAACATTTAAGAAATCAGTTAAGCTTCTAAATATTTAAGCAAATTAAATTAATAATTTGTAATAATTTTTTTTCTTGTATATTACTCATTTATGTGTGAACTCTTTATACTGAGTGAACTTTATGTTGTAAAAATGGTAATTCCGTAAATAAATAAATAAATAAATAAATATTACAGAAAGTATTATTTATACTAGCTTAGATTTTTGTAGTTATTGTGATATTGATCATGTTATGTTCACTCTACAACCTTAAAAGATATATTGTACCTACCAACCTATAATAATACCTACTATTAGTGAAGAATAAAAAATCCTTTTTTTAATTTTTAGAAACAATGAAGGAATCGGTTAGGTTTATGTCAAAAAAGGTGTAAACTATATGGACATGGTAGGTAGTTTGTTTTGTTTTCTTTTGTTTTATTCTGGATGCCTTAGTTAGTTTTGAACATATTGTTCAGAATTACAAAACAAGCTTGTTACTGTACTTCATTGTGTAGCATCTACAACAAAGATATGAGAGAACATATAATTTTCAGGTTTCAAGTTTTTGGAAAATAAATTAGTGACAATGATTCGAGCAAGAGATTGAAAAAAAATTTGAATAAACTAAACCTGGAATAAAAATCTAACAATACGATGCTCTAGTTTACCTGTAAGAATCAGGAGTAGCAAGGATCCATAAAACCATTAAAATTTGTCTCCTCTCCTCCACTGTCTTTTTTGAGGCATTTGGTTTTTTCCCTAGTAAGGGTGATATGGCATTCTCCAAAATAACGAATATTTCACGAGTAATTCTGAAATAAAAGAAACAACTTCAATAAACCTTCATTTATTACTGCTATCCCATATTGAGTATGTATAATGCTAATGCATTAGAAAATAATAAGGTGCTAGGTATCCCGAGGGTATCCCATAGCTCTAAGCTCACCCTTACCTGAAATGACTTTGAAATTGTGTATCATTTAGCCGAGGTATTACTGACTCATAATACAATTCAATTCTCACTGGTTTTTCTCCTCTGTGATATTGAAGTTGAGCATCTTCTAAGATTTCTTCATCTTCGCCTTCAGATTCGCTCTCGAATAATACTGCTTCTAATAAAACGCGAGCTGCTGATGATATTATCATTAGAGCAAAGCTATCATTATTGTCTTCCAGCATGATAAAAAATTGCGAAAAGGGACGATTTAACCATAGATAAAAGATTTATCAACTTTCTTCACTTTTTGTGTATAACTCAAAGGTGTATAATAATAATAATTATTATAGTGGGGTTATGTCAACATCAACAAACAACAAATTAATGGTGCCAACTGCCAATGCGTTCAGTTAAACGACCGCCCGACAACTTGTCCATGACGTCATTCATCCGGTAAGTTACCTCGTCGGGTGTTTCAAAGTGAACGCGCCCATGATGATATACTTCTTCACTTTTAAAACTGTCTGTACCCTTCACTTATCAGGCAGCCTAGCCAGTTTACATAAAAATACATTTCAAATGAAACTAAAAGTTTTGTACTAATTCTACTTTAATAATATAAACTATAAGTATGGAAATTCCAAATTGATAATTATTTCGATATATAGTTACATTTGATGATATTTCACATATTGACATAATTATCAATTTAGAGTTTTCATAATATACACCAACATTTTGTAGGTATTAATTCTAAAAAAATGTTGACACTTAAAAATGTAATTATCTCTTACCACTGTTATTGTTAATAATTAACTAAGTACTTCATATATCTAGTTTTTAATAATACACACATAAACCTGTCTTTTTACGAAGGTATATTACAAACCAGCTATAAGAATGTCAACTCTCGATAAAGCAACCTCTGTTACCATAGTTTCATCATTCAAATTTCGATTATATTACCCCTTTAAGAATTTAAATGTACGTACGCCCTACGTAGTCGAACTTGACAGTATATGATTAAAACATGTGAAGTCAAACTCACCACTCTACACTCTACATCATTATATATACCGATGATATACCGGTATATGATATACTGGACGTCGAACTTGACGCTTAACAAACATATATATATATATATATATATATATATATATATAT
>CAJUYG010003524.1:0-21006 GCA_910591675.1 Galerucella calmariensis
GTACCTGACGCTTGCGATCGTAGTACTGATGATTACAGCTGTATTACCAATGTCTCTGGGAGAGGTATTGAGATGGGTGCGGCACAGATAGAAATAACTGTAGTTTTATCGCATGTTATATAGTGATGGGTGACATATGTCACCCGCGCGCCTAACGAAGGGTTAATATCCACTCATACTTTGATATACTATTAACAAATACAGTAAAACGTAAATAGGATACAGAAAATGTCGTGAAAAACTAGAAACACACAGAACTTAAAAAGTTGGGATCAAACAAAGTACGAGTATATGTTACAGTTTAGAGATAATCCAACAAGTATTTTCAAAGTAACCTACTTTATTTACAGTTACCTGCAAATATACCTTGTACCATGAGCATGCATATCACTATTCGATGAATAATATCTTATATTCCTATGACACGATGTGACTAAATCCAATATGTAAAGGCAAACATAGTTAATGAGGGCTCTTAATACTTTATTCAAATGATTACCCATATTATTTACTTAATATAATGGTTATTTTCCATTTTTTATGTGAAACGTTTTACAGAAGCCGAAACACTGCCACAATATTTATAAATTAATATTCGGATCATGAGCTTCAGATTGAATTAATGATGTGGTGTACACTGATTGAACCAGATTGTAAATACTTTCTGGATTTTTTCCATTGATCAATCTTAATATTCTAGAGAAAACTCTTTTGCGTCTTTTATTTTTTGCAAGATTTATGTATAACAAATTACTCCATTGCCTTGCTTATTACTCTAATTAAAATGTCTGATGGTTTTTTAAATGAAGTTGGGCTTTGTAAATTATAACATTTGGAAAATAGGAAACTATCAGAACTCAATTTATTTTTTGTGGAATCAATGAATATTGAACAATCCGGACATTTAAATTTTTCTAAGCATTTTTTTCTAGATAAGGTGAGAAATTTACTTCATCAGATTCAAAGGGGGGAAAAGTAGGTATTTCATAGGCAATGTCAGAAGATGATGCTTACTGATAACTACTGGTTTTTGGAGGCCTCATTAAACTCATCAGACAATTTGCTTTAAAAGCTGCTTGAAAGGTTCTCACAGTGGGATTTCTATTATAATGATCATGGATGATTTTTATGATGATATTACTGATGATGAGGACTTTTTGGAAATGGTGGAAATTATTGCGCATCCTCGAGCTCCGAAGGTCTACAGAGAAAGACCAGATCATTTCACCATCTGGAATGATAAGGAATTTAAGAACAGGTTTAGGCTAGAAAAACAGGTTGTTAGATTTATTATACATGAAATTTCTGAAAATATTTCATCTGATACTGACCGGTAAGATTTCTATTGTTATATAAAGTCTTGGTTTTGTATTTATTAATTTTTTAGGAATCGTGCAGTGTCACCTACTGAAATGGTTTGTATTACTCTGCGTGTTTGGCTACTGGGAGTTTCCTGCAAGTTGTTGGAGACTTTGTTGGTATAGACAAATCAACAGCAGGCCGAAAAATTTATATGGTTTTAGAAGCTTTGGCTCGATTGGGCAGAGAATTTATGAAAATGCCAAGAAATGAAAATGAATTATGTAGTGTTAGACTTGGTTTTTTCAATATCGCCAAGCTACCGAGATGTATTGGAGCATTGGACTGTACCCATGTAAAAGTACTGTCTCCTGGGGGAGCAAATGCTAAAATCTACAGAAATCGTGAAGGTTTTTTCTTATTTAATGTACAAGCAATTTGCGATGCCAAATTCAGGATATTCAGGATATTATATGCCGATGGCCGTGATCTGTTCATGACTCCAATATATTTAGAAATAGCAGAGTCAGAAATGATTTTGAGAATGGAGTATATGGTGACAATTTTCTTGTAGCAGATAGTGGTTATGCCATAAAAAACTACACTAAAACTCCTCTCTTAAATCCTCAAACTCCAGCTTGAAACTTATTCAATGAAGACCAAATTAGGACGAGGAACCCTATAGAGAGAGCATTTGGAGTTTTAAAAAGAAGATTCCCAATTCTTGCCTTAGGAATCCGATTAAAACAAGAAAAGGTAGAAGCTGTGGTTATGGCATCAGTTACTCTTCACAATATTGCAATATCTATGGGAGATGTGGATCCACCAGATATGAATGAAGAAATCGTTGCTGCCTTTGATAACCTTGTGGTTAGACCTTGTGATTAAGTGGGGTTTACATTATATCACTTTTGAGGTACATCCAAAGTGAATCACTCAGAGTGAAATCATCCAGGGTGATCATCCTCGTTTACATATTTTCTACAGTTTGCTGGTTTCACCTCTCGTGCACAGTGTTCGTGTCTGTGAAAAGTGATGTCTCGTTCAAGAAGAAATCAAAAAATTATACGCAGAGGCATTGCCTTAATTTCACGTGGACTGCTGCATGAATTGAATGCTATTATATCACGTAAACGTGTTCAAAGACGTTGGTGGGTGAAGCCATGGGTTTCAAGGAGGACAAATCTGGGAGCTTCGTCAACCCTGTTAAGAGAATGGGCAGAGGAAAATCCTGAGGTGTATAGAAATCATTTAAGAATGAACGAGGAGCAATTCGCATATCTTCTAGACAAAGTAACTCCGTTGATAAGAAAAAAAGATACTTGGTTCCGAGAAGCTTTAAGCCCTAAAATAAAACTGCAAATGACGCTACGATATCTAGCGACTGGAGATAATATAGGTACCTTAAGTGCACTGTACAGAATTCCAAGAAGCACATTTTCACGGTTTTTGCCTGAGGTATGCAGGGCTATATACAACTGTTTGGCAGATTTTATAATGGTAAGTAGAAATTTAATATCTTGTAGTTTAATTAATTCATAGGTTAACAGAATAAAAAGTTGAATGAATGAATGAAACACATACTTTATTTACATGAAATAGATGGGGTACAAAAAAAGAAAAAGAAGAACATTACTTAAAAAAAAACAAAAAAAAAAAACATTAATTGAACTTTAAAACAGTAGGAGAAAAAGTATTTAATACCAGCAATAGCAAAAGCTGTCTGCCGGTAGAATAAAAAGTTTACAGTATACAAAGTTTCAAGTAATTTTGAAAATGTTTTTTATTTCTATAAAATAACGTAAGATAATTTATTATAAAGCCATTAAATCATCAACTATTATTCCCGCTGAAGAAATGGCATCGGACAAAACATCACTGTTTTCATAATCGTCATCTTTTTCGGTAGATTGGTAGTAATGGTTTTGTGACTGCCGTGAATGTGTGCTGCTTTGCGTTGATGACATCGCAGAGTACGGGCCTGAAGTTGCTATCGACTGTTGATAATCAGCAGGTGACCTGGACGACATGGATGAGTGAGACTGGGGGTGTGATGTGAGTTGGAAAAGTCGTTCTTGTGTCATCACTTTCTGTAGCTGTCCTTGACAGATAAGAGCCCTATCTAAGGGCATTTTTTCAACTGTATAGCAAGGCTGTCACAAAACACGTCGAATTCGTTCAGATCCTGCTTATTTTCTTCCGATAGTGTCTTCAATTGTTTTATTGCATCCTGAACCCCTGAAACGGTAGTACTGAGGGAACGTTTACGCCCCTTTGTGTTTTTTGACATGCACAAGGAGGAATTAATAACAGTGTTCGTTTCACATTAATAAACACTTATATTCAAATTTTGTTATAAATATATTTATAAAGTTATTCAGTGTATAAAAAAACTGCTATTTCAATCACTTGATGAGTAAAACAATACCTCAAAACAACTCTAGTATTTATTGAGAAAAAACTACAAACTGAGTATTGCACAAGTAATATAAGTATACTGGGTGTCCTGAAATTTCACGATGCTTGAGTACACATTTCTTGGTGTTTTGTTACAAAGTTATCATATTTTGCATTAATATCATAAATATGATAAGTCCAATCTAATGTTGAAAGCTTGTTATTTATTATATCAAAATTTAAGTCCTTACATCTACTTTCAATTTCAAAAGCAGCTTGATCATCACTATTTAACACCACATTAGATAAAAGCATATAATGATCTGAAATTCTTGGTCTTTTGATAACATCAACTGTAATTAAATCGTCATTCGTTATTACTAAGTCGATTAGCGTTCCTCTACCATTTCTATTTGATCTAGTATATTCCAAAACAATATTTTTTACACCAGAATCAATCAGAATATCCTTCAACTTTGTACTGTAGTTATTTTCATTTAGCAAGTCAATATTAAAATCCCCAGAAACAATAACTGTTTGAGAATTATCACATAGATTTTCTTCAGCTCAAGTACTGAAATAATTTAAGAAAATTATGCAAATACTGCTAGGTGACCTATATAACGATACAATTGAAATTTTGTTTTCTCTAATGCTACTATCACAGAAACAATCCAACAGATTTTTGGCACACAAAATTTAAAATATTTCAATAGTTTTATTTCTCTTTGTACATAAATTAAAACACCCCCTGTGTTCCTACTCTCAATGTCAACTCTATAATTTTTGGATCTAGGTGAATTTATCGAAAACAATTTATCGAATGACAATTGACCGAATACAATTTATCGAATAAATAATTTATCGAATAGGTGAATTTATCGAATGACAATTGATCAAATGCTAAATTTATTGTTTATCGAAATAACGGTAATGCTTTGAAGTTAATTTATAATTTTAACAAAAAATTGGAGGAAGAAATGCACAGTCTTCCAGAATTAGAAAAACGTTAAAATACTATAATAAAGCCTGTTAGCGTTACCCAGGAAACACCACGTGGAGGTCGGCTTACTAGTTTCCCTTTTTTTTATTTCTTTTTGTTTTTTTTTTATTTTTTGTTTGTTTTTTTTTTCATTTTTTTTAATTTATCATTTTAATAAGCAGTATTATGTGCGATGCCACGCAGATAGTCATGCATGTTATTGACGTCAAAGTTTTCACAGAGTTGTTTAATTCTCTTAGCACAGTCTCTGTACTTTTTACGAGTACTAGTTGCTTCTTGCCCGGCTACATATTGCTCTATTTGCAATTCGTGAAGCCCCTGTTCCCTCTGGATTGCTTCAATAAACTTCCAGATATTCGGATGATCTGCTGAAATTCACTGTTCAAAACCTCGATGCAAACCTTCTACTGAATTATTAGTTTTTGGCAAATCTTGAACTGCTGCATTAAGGCAATTCCATGAATTATGTGCAAATCGAGGGGGTCGGCGGCCGTGGCGTCGCTGTGGACGTCCTATCCACGTATCTTCAAAATAATCGACAATTGGTTGTAACTCTGGTGGCAGAATATTGTCATCGCATAATATTTCAAAAGCTTCTACCACATGTTGCGTAGGAACAAATGCTATGGCAGAAAGTAATCTCACATTCAAAGCAAAATCTGCATCTGTTTCGTATCTTGCTTTCAGACCATGTGATTGGATTTGACGAAAAACACACTGGCAAAAATGAAAAAAACAACCACGATGAGTCGAATCAGGAAATGCACTCTCCATTGCAGTGATCATGGCAGGTTCAAAATCCGTCATAATGGTTGATGGTTGTAGTAATGGTTGCAGTTCCTTCACTTGCCTTAATAACCGATGGTACGTTTCTTCTCGTTTGTCTTGTAGAAGTGCATAGATCAATGGTACAGCATTATTTTGCTTTAATCCGTCAATGGTAAACAATTGGCAAAAAAGATGCGGCACAGTTTTAAAAGTACCATCGGCATACCAATGATCCGACTGTGCTAGAAGTTGAAGATTTCGTTTCGTACTAAATATTAAAATGCGATCTTCTGTGGGACCGGAATCAAATAAAAGAAACGAATCCCCACGTAAGGCCCCAGTAAGACCCCAGTACGGTATCGGTGCAGTAAATTACATGCAGTAAAATTGTTACCGCTTCGTTACCGAGCGCCTATATTTGCATACACGCTTTCTGACTGGAGCGGGTTGCGCGGGAGCGAGGCGGTATATGTTCGGCATACTGCATTGCAGTACGGCTTTCCAGTAAGATCCGAGATACCGAGCGCGAAACTTGTGTGAATCGTACGGAGTCTACCATACGAGTGTATTGAAAATGGCAAATGAAAAAGCCACGTGTATTAAATTGGTGGCTGAAGTAGAAAAATATCCACTTTTACATAACTATAAGTTACCGGAATATTCGAGGAACGACCTGACGGAAAAAGCGTGGACAGAAATTAGCAATGAAACAAAATTGACTGGTAAGTACGTGTTATTTATTATGTATCACTCACACATACACTCAAACTCACATAATATTATTTTATAGTACTCTTCTTATTAATTACAAAGTATGCATAGACAGTAATTATGTATGGCGACGCGAATTTCGCAAGCACGATCGCCAAGTTTGTTTTCAGAGATTTGACGTTTGACTATATTTGACATAGAAATTTTTGTATGATAAAGTTTATTGTGTTAACAGTAGGCCATCATGAAATGTCAATCGTCATGGTTGTTGTGCGTTCTAACCTCAGATTCATGCGATATTGAATCGTGATTGCATCTTTATTATTGTTTAGCGTGAAAACAACGTTGAAAAAAAATGATTTGTGAAGAATGTGGACTAGAAAACACTGTTGATAACCTCTGTGAGCATTACACATTGGAGGATAATGAGCCGACAACTTTGGAGGAAATTCTTATTTCATTAGTAGAAGCCAGACCTCCTTTGTGGGATACTCGTTTACCGATCCACGCTAGGTCTCGAACAATTAGGGATGATTTGTGGACAGAAATTCTGTCTACATTAGAAGGTAATTTTTTTAAATATTCAATTGTGGGTAATTGTATTGTTATAGTGAATATTTTTTTATTTTTGAGGTAATTACTCTGTCATACAACTGCAAAAAAAATGGAAAAATTTAAGAGATACCTATATAAGGGCGAAAAGTGAAGTAGATGTATATATTCCTAGTGGATCAGGAGCAAAGAAACGTAAGAAGCCCTGGAAATATTTTGAAATAATGAGTTTCTTATCTGAAACTGTTTCACCAAAAAGGTAAAGAAATATTGTTTCGTATTTAAATTTTATTAACAAATTATTGTTTCAGCACTACTTCAAATTTGAATTCACCATTAATATCATCAGACTCGGAGGTGAATCCTGGTAGTTCAAAAATTAGTTCAAATGAAGGAATGTAAAGATAAATTGATATTTAAATTTTATTTACATTCTCCTTTTATAGGCGAAAATAAAATAGAATCAGCTATTTTAGAAGCTATAAATAAATTACCTCCGCCACCCGAAACAAATGCAAAGCAAAAAATTAATCCAATTTGTATACAAATTTCAAAAATACTGGATGAGCTACCGAGCGGAAAAGGGCACAATTGGAAATTGAGTTTTTAACTCGGGCATATACAGTCCTGCATGAAGAATTGTAGTGAAATAATTGTAGCACTTTATTAAAAAATATATATTTATATGTGTACAAATCAAAATAAATAGTTAGTTATTTACTCCACTGATATGATATAGCTCCCTCTGTCATAAAATAAGCTGCCAGTGAGTTTCTTATTAAATAAGCGTCTTTGGAAGAAAAGTTGCTACCGGAGCGAGGAACATCTGTAAGATTATCTGATGGTTCTATTCTCCACTGACCGTCAATTAAATTTCCATCTACATCTTCTGAATCTACAAAACTTGGTGGGCAATACTTATTGTTTGACAAATCTTCATTAGACATTAAAAAATTGTGCAAGTATATTGCTGCTTCAATAATATTTTCTGTTGTCTCCAACGTGATGCTAGAATTCCAAAACAATTTTCAATAACACGTCTTCTTCTGCTTAATCTATAAAAAATTAATTTATTTTACTCTCTCAAAACAAGAATGTAACTTCTAATAAAATATGTATATATTCACCTATAGTTATAAATCCTTTTTTCTTTAGATAAGTTTCTACCTGGATATGGTCTCATTAGATTATGACGCAATGGAAATGCCTCATCACCAACAATATGAAATGGTATATTATCCCCTGCAAATTCTATGGGTCTAGCTATAGGTACATCTAATGCATTATTAAAAAGTAACTGGCCAAATTTAGAATTACGCAGAATACCACCATCACTTTGTTTTCCTTTAGCACCAATATCCACAACGGTAAATTTATAGTCTGCATCGCAAAGTGCTAGTAAAACAAGACTATGACTATTTTTATAGTTATAAAATTCAGAGCCAGCTCGTGGTGTAGCCTAAAAAGACATAATAATGGGCTTGTTATCAATGAAGTATTTTCTCGGTTTTTCTTACGTTATTTTGTAAAACTGAATCATCAAAATAGCTAGTGAAATTTTCAGCTCTTGAACTTTCCCCACTACTTAGATATTAGAGGTTGAAAATGGAGCTCCCTTAAAAAGCGACAGAACCGACTGTGACGTCACATTGCATATTGTGCTCTGTACACCGCTGAGTTTCACATAAGAAAGTTGATTACAGCTGCAATATCTTTAAATTTTAAAAGTGTTAGTGAGTTTTGCTATTGAAGATGTACTCAGTAGATACTGGATTTACTGAAGCAGATTCTGCAAATTCACCTGAAGTCGATATCTTTATGGTGAGGGACTACATTAATAGAAACAAAGAATTCACACTTGCAGGTTTCTGAATCGAAATTTCAAAACAAACAATAATTCGTTATACATTTTCATATCTGCGTCTGGAGGGAGAAGGAAGTCTTTTCTTAACTTGCACAAATGGGTAAAGGTAACTGGCTAATAACGGTATAGTTTCTTGTATAATGCTACATACTCTGGAAAGTGCCACACCAAAATCGTCTCCTAATATCCTATAAGGTAAATTCAATTTGATCTTTCTTAATGTTAAAAAGATATCAAGCTTGTCTAGCTCACATTTTTTTAGTTAACAAGCTCACAACAAATAGTAATGAATGACTCGGAACTCCCAAATAAAGCTTTGGATTTTTTTTCTATCAAATAAAAAATTCTATTACGTCTGATCTATCAGTGTCTAGATAAAATGAGCTATTCGGATCTGACATACTTAATTCTGACGAGCTAAATGTAGAAGAAGGACCGCTAGTGGATATTGAAAACTCTTCGTTCATAGGTTTCCGTCTTTTTCCATTCACGATTTCTTTGGAACTATCTCATTGCTAGTGTATTTTCTCTTTTTAGCCATTTTCCATAAATAAAACCCCTCGCCCCCGCATTGAATCGCTTTGGAACGTACATAAGCCTTAATGCAAGCCTGAACCCCTATTTCCCGAGATATAGGTTCCATTCGTGTGATATCCATTTGATTGTCTTCCTCTACTTTATCATCATCAGAGGCTTTATTTTCTGAGCTTAACTTGTAAAAACTGTGACTGTGGCTTTGAACTATACATTGTTACTCTATTTTTTATACAGTTAAACAATCTCAGTACTACTCAAGGTTTTAATTTAACTGTTCCACTGCTCACTGTTTTAATGTACATATATTTTTCTGGTGCATTCTTGGATGTGTAAGGACAGTCGGGAATCAAATAGTATTCAATAGTATTTTTCTCATTCCCTTCACAATAAAATAACAAAACAGTAGGTACAGTCAACAGTCCAGCGTTTTTTTCTTACACAAAACGATACAATATACAAAATACACAGCTCTCGACTCGCGGCGTTTCAAACTTTAGGTATAGCATATGCAGTGTGAGGTCACAGGTAACCACGCCCCGTTTTCGTTCAATCCAATTTCTTTAATTAATTTGAGGACTTAAACGTTCGCGGAAAAATCTAAAATTTTGGGAATCTGTTTAAAATGAGTTTCAGTTTCTTTTATTAACTAAAAACATTTTCCTTGAACAAGCCCATTGTAGACATCTGCTATACATAAATAACAATTAAACTTACTTGAATAAGCACATGTTTGCCATCAATAGCACCTATGCAATTAGGAAGTTGCCAGTTTGTTTTAAAGCCTGCTGCAATATTCAGCCAATCATTTGTATCAGGTTTACGCAGATAAATATTATTCAAAACATTCCAGATTGCTTCACAAGTTTCATTTATTATTTTACTAACTGTTGTTTTTCCCAGTCTATATGCATAAGATATGGAAACCATACTATTCCCTGATGCTAAGTACCTGTTACATTTTGAAATATTTAGGCTAAATGTAAACTAGAACTTGAGACAACTACTTACCTTAAGGTACAGGACAATTTTTCTGCTGGAGATATGGGTTCTCTTGAATGAAACCTTTTTGTAATCCGAAAACTTATTGCTTCCAATAACTTATCGAAGAGTTCGGGGCTCATACGAAAGTAATTGAAATATTTTTCAGGATCGTTAGATCTCATCTCTTGAACGAGATTGTTGAAATCACCTTGTTTTTTCCTGTTTGAGAATATGTCTCGAACCCACATTTTTCGTTTGCAGTATTTTCGTTTAACTTTTTTAGAATTTTTTTTATTTATTAAATACATTATTTGCAAATAACGTAAATAATATCTATAATGCTCTGTACTATTTCCACTTCCATATTTTTTGTTTTTAAAATTAGAAAAATACCGCAAACATAAACCTGCCCATTAAAATTGAAAGACATTTAAGTTAGGTGTCATAACAAAATTATAATCATAAAACCAAAAGAAAATGGTGTCTGTGGTCATATTTAGCGATATTCGCAAAAAAGTTGAAATTAATTGAACTTTCAACGAAAATTCGCGTCGCCATTTTGTTTCGCTAAAAAATTGCGAATTTCGCGTCTCTGAAAACGAGCCTTTATGTCCCGGGATTGCCCGTGTCCGCGGCCGGAAAACCACTAGGGCGCTGCGACAATACCAGGCCTGCGCAGCATAGCCCCCAAAACGCCTCATCTACCGCTACTTCGTCCCACAATTCTTCCGTGAAGCCACCACACAACCGTATCCATGACCCTTCCCTCCCCGTAGCACCTTCCGATCAACCGGAAAATGCACCTACCGTTACTCCGTCTAACGACTACTCCCATAGAGCCAATTCCCCTACCGCCAACCCGTCAAACAACCGCACCTGTGAAATTCCCACCGTAACACCACCTTTCGAACAACCCCAGGAAACCCCACCACCCGCTATACCATCCAGTTCCTACGATGTCTCACTCCTTATGGACCACCGACCGCATCTCTCCGTCGTAATTCCGGGAGGTACCGTACAAGCACTGATCGACACCGGAGCCGTGATGTCTTACGTAGGAGACAGGATAGCTAGACAGTGGGAAACGATAGGAGTACCGCAAGCACCCAACTTTGCAAGTTCCGTCCGCCTAGCTAAGGGAGAAACCGTCACCGTCTCCGAAATATACCAAGTAGAACTACAGATAGGAGAAAACCGTTTTCACGAAACGCTTGGTGGACTCTCCTCCGATATGGTGATAGGAATGGACATACTCCGAAAAAGACAATTTAATCTGGACTTAGGAAGTGGACAAATCAGGGTGAAACACAGTGCGAACACAAAGGAAACTCCGCCCGTACCATGCTTGCCCATCGTACCCCCCGAGACAAGACCGCCGCTAACTCTCAACAAAGATGAAGAAATCCGATTACAAAGGTTGCTGGACGAGGAACTACCGTCATTTGAGGATATCCAAGGAGTGACCCCGTTAGTCGAACACCGCATCCGTCTTTCCAACCCGGAACCGATAAAGCATCGTTACCGCCCTCAGAACCCGCGGATGCAGGAAATAATAAACGAGGAAGTAGATAAGATGTTGGAAGAAGGTATTATAGAACCATAAGAGAGCCCATGGAGCTCTCCAGTTGTCATCGTCCGTAAGAAAGATGGAAAACCCAGGTTCTGTATAGACTTTCAAAAAGTAAACGCCGTCTCCGTGAAAGATGCTTATCCATTACCCTTCATCGACGCCGTTCTAGACAAGCTCCGGAGAGCTAAGTACATATCAAGCATCGACCTCCGTCAAGGCTACTGGCAAATAGCTCTCTCAGAAGACAGCAAACCAATCACTGCTTTCACCGTTCCAGGCAGAGGATTGTACCAGTTCCGAGTAATGACTTTTGGGCTACATGCTGCACCCGCTACGTTCCAACGTCTTATGGACAGAATAATCGGGCCAGAGATGGACCCCTATTGCTTCGCCTATCTGGATGACATTATAGTGTTAGGAAGCACCTTCGAAGAACATCTCGCTAACCTTCGAGAGGTTTTCCGCCGTCTCCGCGCCGCAAACCTACGCGTCAATCCCGAGAAGTGCCAATTTGGAAGGAGGTCGTTAAGATATTTGGGCCAACTTGTAACATCCGAAGGAATTCGCACCGACCTGGAGAAAACTACCGCCATCGCTGAAATGACCGCTCCAACAAACGTCCGAGGTTTACGCCGCTTTTTGGGAACAGCTTCCTGGTACAGAAGATTTGTACCGTCGTTTTCTGAAGTTGCCGCACCACTGCATCGATTACTCAAGAAGAACAATCGATGGAAATGGGGACCCGAACAAGAAGAAGCTTTTGGCAAACTCAAGGCTTGCCTAACAGAAGCACCAGTCGTCGCTTGCCCGGATAAACCGTTCGTGCTGCAAACCGATGCCTCCGACCATGGTCTCGGAGCCGTTCTTACCCAACCATCAGACGAAGGAGAACATGTTATTGCCTATGCCAGTCGCTCATTGTCCTCGACCGAGAAGAAATACTCCGTGACCGAGAAAGAATGCTTAGCCATAGTCTGGGGAATTGAAAAACTGCGACGCTACCTGGAAGGCTACCACTTCACCGTGATCACAGATCATCAGTCGTTACGATGGCTCCACTCCATCAAGAGCCCTGCAGGCCGACTAGCACGTTGGAGTATGTTCTTACAACAATACGATTTTGACATCAAATACCGCCGTGGAGGAATGAATAAGGTAGCCGATGCCTTATCCCGAGAACCTCGGGTCGAGCCTGAAGAAGGTATCGAAGAAATAGCACTGGTAGAACCGTTAAGTGGATGCTCATGGTACGAGCGAAAGAAAGAAGAAGTTCAACAGAATCCACAAGCATTTCCCGACTACTGTATCCGGGAAGACCGATTATATCGACATTTCTGGGACTCAAATGATCTCACAGAGCCAGAATTAGCAGATCCCTGGAAACTGTGTGTCCCGAAACCGACACGCCGTAACATCCTGCAAGAGATGCATGATGCACCCACCGCCGGACACATGGGAATAGCCAAAACCATCGCCAGGATTGCGGCCAGATACTACTGGCCTGGTATGTTCCGCCACGTCGCTAAATATGTCCGAAGCTGTGACTCCTGTCAGAAGTACAAGTCGCCGCCGGAAAAATGCAGCCATCACCGAACCACCAGCCGTGGGAATGCGTCAGTGTCGACCTGGTAGGTCCGCAACCGAGATCTACACGAGGGCATACCTTCCTTATTGTATTCCAGGACCAATTCACGAAATGGGTACGGTGCCGTCCGATTCGTAAGGCATCCGCTAAAGCCGTCACACAGTCCTTATACGAGGAAATTGTAACCCGCTTCGGTTGTCAAAAAGTAGTCCTTACAGACAACGGAACACAGTTCACTGGCCGTTTGTTTAGGAGTTCATTGGAAGAACTTGGCATTCGTCACCGTTTGACCCCGCCATACACTCCGCAGGCTAATCCCGTAGAGAGAGCCAACAAGACACTAAAAACGACGATAGCACAATTCTGTGAAAATGATCACCGTAAATGGGACCTACATGTGCCAGAACTGTTATTCGCTATCAACACCGCCCGTCAGGAATCCACCGGATACTCACCCGCCTTCCTTAATTTTGGAAGAGAATTAGAAGTTCCGGAAGCGATTTATCGTACCATTCCTGCGACCGAGGAGGAGACCGAAAACGCTACACAAACAGAGGCCGCACAACATACCGACCGATTGCTGCGAAAGAAACATTCGAAATGGTAAAGATGAACCTTGCCAGAGCGTTTACTACCCAAAGTCGCCATTATAATCTCCGCCGCCGAGAATGGCGTTGTCACGTAGGCGAACAGGTTATGAAGCGCGAACACCCCCTGTCCGCCGCAGACAAAGGCTTCGCGGCAAAACTCGCTCCGAAATACTCCGGTTCGTATACCGTCGCCCGTGTACTCTCACCGGTTGTTTATGACCTTAAAAACCGAGCCGGCAAAAAGCTCTCCCGTATCCACATCAATGATCTACGACCGGCCTATACATCCGATTTTCTATAGATCCCAATGTTTTCCGTTATATTTTTCAGTATATATATTGTTATGATATCAAAATAAGTTAAAAGAATTTAATATATAATTTAAATAAATAATTAACTCATTGTAATAATTAAAAGAATATTAATATTAAATAATCAATAATAATAAAAAATTGGAAAGAAACAACAATTTGAATAATTGTCATATTATAAGATTGTTAAATTAGCATAGAAAAGTGTTCGTATATCATTAACGCGAGTGAATGTTATTTCAACAAAAGAGGTGACAGTGACAAGCGCTAATAATTAAAAAATTATATCAAGCAACTACCTGGAGACAGGTAACTAAGGGAAGGAACGATTGAAGGACGAGAGTTGTTGATTGGTAACGAGAAGAAACGGAAAGTAAAAAGTAAAGATTATTAATTTAAAAAATTTCTAAATTTAAAAGTTTAGTAGCTTATATTAAAACATAGTGCCAGAAGAAATCGGTACATACAAACCATGGTAAAAGAAAATTAACACTCACCTGCTCAGTTAATAATCTATTGACTTATTCCTGGTAAGACAATTTTATTACCCTACATAAAATCCATAAGGAATAGCTAATTACCAGCCCAGGACAAGAATTTTATTATGACATTGTCATAATTATAGCCGTATTTTATTGTCGAAGATTTCAAAATTTTAAATCTATATGAATTTGCAGTGAACTTTTCTCGATTTTTATTGTGGTTATAACCTAGAAAATCAAACAATTTCTTTTAAACACTTATCTATTGGACAAGTTGTTAAAATAACCTACGTTCAATAAAATTATCGATAAAATAAGCGATAATAAGTTGTGTTTAGGATAAGAAAATTTATAATTACCTTTATATACTATTTGTATATCAAATAATCCTTTATAATACATGGTCAACATGTGTATCATAATTTAGAAATTTAGAGGTTAAAATTAACCTGATCGAAATCTCGAATTTCGATGTTTCATATATAAGTATCGATTATAAATAGAATTGGACAGTACCGTATTCAGGTTTAGTGTTAACAATTTATTTATGATAGTTATAGAATTGAAAACAGCGTAAAAAAATATTTTATTCATGAATAATTAGAAGTAATTTAATATTAAAATTCTTTATTTAAAAAAGAAAAAAAAAATAATTTAATCATAAAAATAAAAGTAATAGTATTATTTATGAATGAAGTAATGTTGAGGAAGCTTCCAATTAAAATTAAAAATATATAAATTTGAATTATTTTGTACTTTTCAATACGTTTATTTCCAATTTTTTTTCAATTAGTTTTAAATGTAATCATTCTGGTTTCTTTACAATTTTTATATATGAGAATAAAAAACAAAATATTCTGTATAAGTTTATAAAACAAAGTTTTGAGTTAATTAATAAAATTTATAAATAAAAAAAGATCATCATAACATTTATTTGTCTATTTCCATAATATTTAATCAGGAACCGCCCCAAAAGATAGAGTGAGTATAATATTTCAGAGAGCCTTTCTTTTATTTTAAATGTTCAAATAAGAAGAACATAACAAAATGGCGCCCAACGTGGGGCTCTCTTTTTTCTTTTATCACAATTAATCTCACATAAAATATAATAAGTTATATAAGATATTAGATGAATACTTAAATTTTCCTTTAAAATTAATTAATTAGAACAATTGATAAATTGAAAATAAAATGCCCAATATACGAGGAAAAAAATATCACAAGAACACAGATGAGGAAGAAACAAATATAATACAAGAAATTGGAGAAACAGGAGAACAAGGAACGAGCAGTCAAGGAAGAGGAGACTCTGAGTCACAAAATACATCCATGACAACACATAGTCAAATGGATCGATCAGAACAAATTAGTGACATAGGAACATTATACGAAATGATGAAAACAATGATGGAAAATGTGGTGAAAACTAGTAAGAAGATTGATGACAATTACCAGAGTGTAAATAAAAAAATGGATGATAATAATCAGAACATGAATAAACACATTGAAGATGTGAAAAAAGGAGTAGAAGAAATGGAAAAGAATATAAAGACAGAATTGTTGAATAAACATGAAGAATTGAAGAAAGATTTGGAGAGAGAAAATAAAGAATATAGAACATTATTGCAACGTACTATAGAAAATAGATTAGAGGAAATAACACAACATACTGATAGGATGGCACAAGAAATATTCACAAAATTGGAAAAAACAAATTTAAGTATAAATACCAGAATGCAGAAATGTGAAGAAAAAATACAGGAACATCAACAAGAGATGAAACAGCTGGAAGGAAGAATAGGTCAGGGAATAGATTTAAATTCTAAAATTAGTCAGATGGAAAATGAAGAGGCAAAGAAAAAATTACAGATGATGGAAGAAAATTTGAAGATATTAAAAGAAGAGTATAGAGAAGAAAATTTGAAATTAAAAAACGAAATGGAAAGAAGACAAGGAGATACAAGAATTGTGACAGTAGGCTCTATGAATTCTATAAAATTTGATGGAGATTTGAAGAAGATTCATCCTCAAATATTTGTAAGGATGCTTAAAAATAAAATGAGAGGCCAGTATAATATCCAGGAATTAAGGGAATTCATACGGGAACATCTGGAAAATCATGCACTAGTATGGTATTCTACTAAGGAGGAAGAAATAATAGAATTCGAGGATTTTGAAAGGCATTTCATGACATATTTTTGGAGTGAACAAATACAATCCAGAATAAGGGATAGACTTTGTTTTGGTAAATATGATGAAAACAGGGGAAATAGTATGAATGCATATGCAATTCAAATGTGTGCGTTGGTACAACACCTACAACCAAGAATTCGTGAAGAAGAAATCGTAATGTACGTTTCCAGACATTTCAAACACCAAATTTCAGAAACAATTGCTATCCAAAACATTAAAACAATGGAAAATTTAAGCAATTATTTAATTAGAATTGACAGAAATATAAACCATAAAAATAATATTAATGGCAATATCAACATTAATAATAACAATAATAACTCAATTAGGATGAATAATAATAACAATTATAGAAATAGACAAATTAATAATTACCAAAGAAATAATAATAGACAATTCAATAATAATTATAATAACACAAATTTTCAAAATAATACCAACAGAAATCAAAATATTAATAATAACCAACGTAATCTAAATTATTATAATGATAATTATAACAATAATTCTCAACGGAATTGCAATAATAACAATGACCCAAATTATAATAATAATAGTAATAATGTACAAAGACCAAATTTTAATAATAATTACCAAAATCAATCAGATTATAGAAATCGCAGGGTGAATGATAGAGAACCTGAAAATAGAAGACAAATTAATAACACTAGACAGAATAGAAATAATTATAGAGCTAGAAGTTTAGATAGCCAGAACAGAAATAGATATCAAAATTCAAATAGAACAGAAAGTAGACATAATAGTTTAGATAGAATTAATAGTAGCAGAAGGGAAGTTGAAACTATTGACACAAATCAACAAGATAATCAAAATTTTTAAAATGTTGCTCCTTGCGCCAAAATTTAGCTATTTGTCATCCCAGAGAATTTATAAAATTAATAGATGATTTTAAAAATGAACAAATGTTTGGTTTAATCATTATAAAAGGTCTTATAAATAATCAGGAAATTCAATTAATAATTGGCACAGGGAGCGAAGCATCACTTATAAATTTAAGCTTAGTTGAAAAATTTAAACTAAATGATACAAATGAGAATTTTATTAAAATACCTAAAGTAATTTTATTGGGTGCAAACAATAAGAAGTTATGTGAGGTTAATAAACTTTATGACACAAATATAGAAATAGAAAAAACAAAATTTAATTGTCAACTTATGGTAACTCCAAATTTAGAAATAGACATAGTTATTGGAACTGATATACTGGAAAAAAATGATGCAATCATAGATTATGAAGAAAAAAGAATAAGATTGAATGGATATTGGATAAAATTTTATAGCAAGAGTAGAAGTGAAGGAAAAAGGATAATGATGAGTATGAAGGGAAGAAATAATATTGAAAATGATAATTATTATTATGAAGAAGGAGAAGAGAAAACGAGTGGAGTTATTATGGATTGTGAAGAGAAATATTATGAAATTATAAATAATTTGATGAATAGGTATGAGAAATTAGTGTCGAAGGAACCGAGAGTAGCAGAAAATTATGTGCATAGAATGGAAGTAAGAGGAATAGAAGAATTTAAGGCAAAAACATATCCAGTACCATACAAAATGAAGGACAAAGTAAGAAGAGAAATTGAAAAGCTATTAGAAGAAGGAATTATTGAAAAAGCTAATACACCGTATATCAATCCATTAGTAGTAGTCCAAAAGAAAGATGGAGATATTAGATTATGTCTAGATGCAAGAGTTATAAACAAGTTTACAGTACCTCAATATGAAGCGCCAATGTCAGTAGAAACAATATTGGGAAGAATTACTAATGCAACAATTTTTTCTAAATTAGACTTGATGCACAGCTTTTGGCTAATACCATTGCACAAACATTCAAGAGACTTCACAGGATTTTCCATAGATGGTGTGGTATATCGTTTTTGTGTAGTACCATTCGGACTTCAAGGAGCTTGTTCAGCTTTAGTAAGAGCTCTTCACCATGTTCTGGATAAATATGAAGATTTTATACTACATTACATAGATGATATCTTAATTTACTCCAATAACATCGAAGAACATGAAATACATTTGGAGACAGCATTTAGGATACTAGATGAAGCTGGCCTGAAATTGAATACAAAAAAATGTCAGTTTTATAAGACAGAAATCACATATTTGGGTTACAAAATTGATCAAACAGGTATAAAAATGGATCCTGACAGAATTAAAATTATCAAGGAATACAAGAGACCACATAATCTTAAAACTTTAAGAGGATTTTTAGGCTTAATAAATTATTACAAAAGATTAATACCCAATATAACTCAAAAGGAAATACCATTATTGGAACTCTTAAGAAAAGGTATAACTTGGAAGTGGACAGACGAAAGACAATTGGCATTTGAAAATATCAAACAAATTTTTGAACAACAATTAAAAATATATTATCCGAATTATAGCATTCCATTTATTTTACGAACTGATGCATCCATGAATAGGTATGCAGGAGTTTTAGTACAGATACAAAATGATATAGAAGTCCCAATAAGTTTTGTATCAAGAGCCACAAAGAAACACGAAAAACATTATAGTGTAAGTGAACTAGAGCTTGCCAGTATTATTTTTTGTATTAATAAATTAAGATTTTACTTACTTGGTAATAAATTTATCATCGAAACAGATAATCAGGCTCTGACTTCAATTTTAAATAATAAATATGGAAACAATCGATTACACAGATGGGCATTACTACTACAAGAGTATTCATATGACATCAAATATATTCCTGGTAAAAGTAATGTATCAGATGCAATCACAAGGATGGATGGAGTATCTAAAAATAAAATCAAAGAAGTTAGAATTGGGATAAATATTTTTAAAAATGCAGAGGGCATATTTTCACAACAAGCTATTATTGAAGATCAGAAAAAATTAACAGAACAGGAAAAGAAAAAAAGCTAAATTTAAAGAAAATATTTGGTATAAAGAAGAAGGCAAACGAGAATTATATCTAATCTCCAAAGATTTAGCTCAAATAACAATAAAAGAACTACATGAGAATTATGGACATCCAGGAATTAGAAAGAATTGGATGCTTTTCAGGGAGAATTATATCAGCAAAAATGATTTATCGTTAGTTAAAGAAAATATTAAACAATGTACAATATGCCAACTAACAAAAGAAAAAAATTATCATAATCAGAATATACCAAAATCCATAATATCCCAGGAACCATTGCAATTAATAGCCATAGATTTCATTTCAAATATAATTACAAGTTTTAAAGGAAATACACATATTTTTGTAATATTAGATATTTTTTCCAAATTTATATTTTTGAAACCCTGTAGAAGAACAAACACGAAGACTGTAATACAAATATTTCAAGAATATTTTGAGGAGATGGGAAAACCAAAAATATGCATATTAGATAATGCAACATATTTTAATAATGATAGGTTTAAAAGATTTATGTGCTCGAACAATATTCAATTAAACTTTACAAGTATAAGACATCCTGCATCAAACCCCACAGAAAGATACATTAAAGAAATCATAAAATATTTGAGAATTTTAAGTGGACATGAACACCAAAACTGGGAAAACAAATTAGAAGAAGTCCAAACATTTATGAATTCATTACCAAACACCACAACATTAGAAACACCTATAATATTGATGAAAAATGAAAATCCACAACGACCATGGGAAGTAGAGAACAAAGAACAATATCAAAATATTATAGAAAATGTAAATAAAAGACTTCATCGAAATGCCGACAATTACATAAATAAGAGAAAGAGAAAAATGAAGAAACATATATCGTACAAGAAGGGAGAGTTAGTAATTATGAGAGCTCATAGAGTGTCTAACCATAAAAATAATATTTGTGCTAAATTAAGCCTACCATTTGAAGGACCTTTTATAATTGATAATGAAAATGCCGAAAATAGTTATTTATTGAAAGATCCTTATACTCAAAGGATACGAGGAATTTTCAACATAAATCAAATATATAAATTTTGGCCTAGTAATGATCAAATAAATTAATTCAGGTAAATGATGAGACAGTTGTTGTTATTGTTATTTGGAAATTTATCATTTAACAATTTTTCTGGATCAAATATCCAGGAAAAATTATAAATGTAAATTTGGGAAATTGTTATGATATCAAAATAAGTTAAAAGAATTTAATATATAATTTA
>CAJUYG010003525.1:0-20999 GCA_910591675.1 Galerucella calmariensis
TGTTCAATTCAGGACTATCTAATACCGTTGGGAGCTGTCATCCCACCCAAAAATATAATCTACTTATCTAAAATGACAAACAATCGAATATGTGTCTACTTAGCCAATAAGGACATTGTAGAAACTTTTATAAATGAAATTGGCGAAATAACAGTAAATGGAATATCTCCCGCTGAAAGAATAATTTTATCAAATGTTTGTCCATCTATCTCACATGAAACCATTATAAATGAACTTATCAAGTTAGGTCTTAAACCCATTTCACCAATGACCTCCTTAAAAATTAGCACTACACTTCCTGAATTCAGTCACATTTTAAGCTTCAGAAGCCAAGTCTTTATTAGTCCTCATAGTACTGAAATCCCTGAATCTTTTGTCCTGAATCTTGATAACACCTCTTACCGAATATTCATGACAAAGGATGGAATGGCTTGTTTTCGATGTAAGCAAGCAGGTCACCTTGCATCATGTTGTCCAGAGCAAGCAAATGCTAGCTCTGACTCCATTCCCACTGATGCCCCTATACCAACTACTTCTGCAAACAATGACAATACTGAATCTCTTCCATCATCCCACGCTACTGAATTGTTTATTTCAAAAGACTCTACTCATCCAGTGGTACATTCACAACAAACCAATGACCCAGAGAAAAATACTAATAGTTGCAAACGACAATTATCAGAAGAATCAACTTCGCAATCTGATAGTGCATTAAACAATAGCAAAACAGATGTGCCTCCCAAGTTTGTCAAACCATCAAGCAAACAATTTATAAACTCTAAGAAGAAAATAAAAAATACAGCACCAGATCCACCAAAAAATTCAAACTTATCCATGCTCGAACCAGCCAAATCCTACATTGACGAAAACTCAGAAAAATTGCCGCTGAACTTTGAAGAGCTTTCTGATCTTCTTGACAATATTGCCGGCTCTCATAACCCAGTTCCAATAATTCAAGATTACACGAATGACTTGCAATCACTAATAGATATGTTAACAAACATCCGCCCACTACTAAAAGAAAGAAGTATTAAAGTGAGAATTACAAAATTAAGAAATAAAATACTCAGAAAACTGGGTATTGACACTACTGGTACAGAAAGTGACTCTTCTTCTCAGGACTGTTGATACTTTCAAAATAATTTTTCTATTCAATATTCAATTTAAATCTATACTGCAGTGGAACATTAATGGCTACTATTGTCATCTACACTTACTACAGACTATTCTGGCAGAGCAGTCTCCAGATATTGTATGCCTTCAGGAGACCCATTTTAAAAACAGCCATTGTCATTTGTTAAAGAACTACCAACGTTTTTTCAAGAATAGAGTTGATAGAGATCACGCAAGTGGAGGAGTAGTGATATATGTATCAGATTTATTGGATGCAGAAGAAATTCCAATTACCTCCAACCTTGAAGTAATTGCAGTTAAAATCTCGTTTTCTTCTACAAGAATCCTCAATGTTTGCAATTTCTACCTACCACATGGTCAAATACCATATCAAGACATTTGTGATGTTATCGACCAAATCCCCTCACCAAAATTAATACTTGGGGATTTCAATGGCCATCATATTATGTGGGGCTCTGATTATACAAACAGTAGAGGCCAAGCTATAGCAGACGTAATTGATAAATATAACCTCAACATTCTCAACAATGGGTCCAAAACACGTTTCAATACAGCAAATGGAAACTCTTCAGCAATAGACTTATCCTTCTGTGATCCAGCAATTCAAATGTTCGTTTCCTGGGAAGTTCTTCCATATCTATATGATAGTGATCACTTTCCAATTATTATAACTAATAACAACTATAGTATTAATCAAACTTCACCTGTCCTCAAGTGGAGGCTACATTCT
Organism: Galerucella calmariensis; assembly: GCA_910591675.1. NCBI lineage: Eukaryota > Metazoa > Arthropoda > Insecta > Coleoptera > Chrysomelidae > Galerucella > Galerucella calmariensis. Next base: position 1,865 of record CAJUYG010003525.1, read on the forward strand.
GCAGACTGGAAAACCTTCTATCAAATCATACAAGATAAAATGCTTACATGCACTACTACAAACAATATTGATACCACTCTCGAAAAGTTCGAAACTGTAATTATTAGTGCAGCTAAAACCGCTATTGGTAAATCAAGTAAGATTTTCCATAAGAACCCAGTCCCTTGGTGGAATGAAGCATGTAATGAGGCCCTCAAAGCAAGTAAACACGCATTTAATAGATACAAAAAATATAATACCTTGGAAAATCTTATTGAATTTAAAAGATTGAGAGCTATATCAAGACATGTGATAAAAAATTCAAAAAAAGATTCCTGGAAGCAATTTGTTTCCACAATAACTAGCGCAACTTCTGTTAGTGAAGTGTGGACAAAGATTAGGAAGATTTCGGGTACGAACTCTTACCAAAAAATACATACTCTTGAATATAACGGAACTTCAGTGTCAGATAACTTAGACATTGCAAACATGCTTGCAAGCACCTATGAAAGATACTCTACGGATAATAATAATTTGAAAACTGCGACAAAATCAGCCAAAGAACATAATGAAATTGAAATTGTGGATACGAATGATCCAATAAATGCATATATTACTAGAGAAGAATTTAACGAAGCTCTTTCTAACTTAAATAATACATGCGAAGGGCCTGACGATATACCTGTGATATTTTTAAAAAAATTACCACAAAATGCAAAAGATTTTCTGTTAACTATCTATAATACTGTATGGAACGAACATGTTTTTCCAAAAAAATGGTCTGAAGCTATTATACTTCCTATACTTAAACACAACAAACCAAAAACCAACCCCGAATCGTACCGTCCCATATCTTTAACCTGCACTATGTGTAAGCTTCTCGAAAAGATAATTAATAGGCGACTGGTATGGACACTTGAAAACAGAGGACTAATAATTCCAGAACAGAGCGGATTTAGAAAAAATAGATCCACATTAGATAATTTAGTTGTTATTGAAAGCTACATTCATGAAGCCTTAGCTATGAAACAGCATTGTCTAGCGGTATTTTTCGATATTAATAGAGCTTTTGACACGGTGTGGAGACATCATATACTAAATACACTGAATGAATGGAACATAAATGGAAATATTTTATTTTTCATCAAAAATTTCCTAACCAACAGGACCTTCAGGGTGAGAGCGAATGGTTCGATTTCAGAGAGCAAGTGCCAAGTAAACGGAACACCACAAGGATCAGTACTAAGTCCAACTCTTTTTGGGATTGCTATCAACAATATCATAAAAACTGCGAAATTACCTGTCAAATCTGCGCTCTACGCCGATGATTTGGTTGTTTTCCTCAAGGGAAAGAATCTACGATCAATGGAAAGTTTCATACAAAATGTTTTAGATGATCTCGAAAGCTGGAGTAACAACACAAGATTTACATTCAGTCCCTTAAAAACACACTGTGTACTTTTTTCCAAGACGATTGAAAATTTTCAAACAACGTTAACAATACAAGGACATCTACTCAACGTTAAAGATTGCACTAAATTTCTAGGCATGTACCTAGATTCAAAATTGAACTGGGAAAAACATATAAAAAATCTAGTTCTAGAATGTCACAGGAGGATTAATATTATGAAAATGCTTGCCAACAAAAACTGGGGAGCAGATGGGCCAACCCTAATGCTAATCTACAAGTCTATGATTAGATCTCGTCTAGACTATGGTGCTATAGTATATGACTCCACCAATGCATCCAGAATTAATCAGCTGGAAATTATACAAAATACTGCATTTCGAATTATAACTGGGGCATTCAAAACAACTCCTACAAAATCTTTACGGTGGGAACTTGGAGAACCTGAGCTAAGACTAAGACGTAAAGTCCTTTGCATTAATTATGCAGTGACAACCTTTGCTAATCATTCGAATCCTGCATATGTATTCTCTAACACAAACAGGCTGTTGACTTCGTTCTCTGAAAGACCTAGACTTGCAAAACCATTTTATGAAAGAGTAAAAATATATCTAGAGCTTTTTCAAATCCCAATCCCAAATATATATGCACACACAATGGGTGCTATTGAACCTTGGCTTCTTAAACCTCCTAAAGTGATTACTTCTCTCACTAACTTCAACAAATATAGTACAAATACAACTTTCATTAAGTCAAAGCTGCTGGAACTACTTGACAGTTATAATGGTTATCAATGCATATACACAGATGCTTCTAAGGACGTTAGAGGCGTTGGAGCTGCCGTAGTCACCTTTTCTCAAAAACTAATGTTTCATCTTCCAACTTGCACTACAATACTTTCAGCAGAACTCTACGCAATCTATCAAGCCCTCATATATATTAACAAAGACGACAGCAATAGCAATCAGTTTATTATTTTAACGGACTCACTCAGCTCCATAACTTATATACAGCAATTATACCCGAATCACCAGACTGTTATTGACATAAAATTCGAGTTGGCCAATGCTGGAAATCAAAATAAAACAGTAATTTTCATCTGGATTCCATCCCATATTGGTATCATCGGCAACGAAGAAGCAGATAAGTGTGCTCGCGACGCAATCTCCAACTGTATTGCTACGAGTGTAAATAGTGTTATTAGTGCGGATTTTAAGGTGTTTGTCAAAAACAAAATGATTGAATTTTGGCAATCGGAGTGGAATAACGATATATCTAAATTGCATGAAACTAAGCCGTTGTTTCACAAGTGGCAGTGCTCTTCCATCAGTCGGTCGTGTCAAGTCAAAATAACAAGAATGCGTTTAGGTCACACAAGATTTACGCACGACTACCTAATGAAAAAAGAAGAGAGCCCGATTTGTGATACATGTAATGTTATTATCACGGTAAAACACATATTGCTAGACTGTAAAAAATATGATATTCAGCGAAAAAATGCAAATTTACCATATGCACTATCGTCCATTTTTGATAGAAAATACGAAAATAACCTATGTCAATTTCTTAAGTCTTCAAAGTTGTATAATATTCTGTAATTCATGCATCTCTACCTAATGTACCTACATTAAATGGTTTCTGTCGCTAATAACCCCCAGCGGTTGATGCGACAATAAATCGGAAAGAAAAAAAAAAAAAAAAAAAAAAAAAAAAAACATATTTTCAGTTCAATAATGATTTTTATGAACAGAATTTTGGTCTTGCCATGGGCTCTTGCCTCTCACCAATTCTATCAAATATTTTCATGGAACATTTTGAAGCCAAAATAGTGAATAATCAAAAATTAAAACCAATTGTCTGGTGGAGATATGTAGACGACATTTTTGCAATATGGCCTTATGACTTAGTATCTCTAAATGATTTTTTGATAAATATAAATGAAGGAGAATTATCTATAAAATTTGAAATTTAAATTGAAAATAACAATTTTTTACCATTTTTGGATATTCGTCTTGATCCCTCAGATCTAAATAAAAATATAATAAGAAAACCACGCACAAATTTAAGTATCGAAGAAGTCTGCTCTAGACTAAATGGTAAAAATATTTTCACAGTATTTGATTTATCTGAAGGGTATCATCATCTGCAACTAGATGAAGATTCCTCATGGAAATGCTGCTTTGCAACACCATTGGGAATATATAGATACATGGTACTACCATATGGACTTTCAGACTCTCAAGATCTATTCGAAGAAGAAGTCGAAAAGCACTTTGGTGATCTGGAAAATGTCACCATCTGTCATGATGATATGATCGTATCTGGAGCCACATATGAAGAACATGACAATGCAGTTAAACAAGAAACAGCCCAGTTAACCAGGCGACGTGATTCCGACGTCTGTTAAACGTTATTTGATCACCAACATGACGTGAGGAATTGACGTGATTATGACGTCGTTAGTTCGTGATAATGTCACAGCTCATAGACGTCAGCAAATAACGTTATGGTAACGTCAGCCAATAACGTTATGGTAACGTCAGAAGATAACGTTATGGTGACGCCAGAAGATAAAGCTATGGCAGATGACGTTGTGGTTGTCACTGTAAAGTAACTAACTAGGAGATTGGAAAGGATAGAAATGAGATTAGACATAGAAGTTATAAGCATATATTCAAAAATTAAAATTATGGTCATTTGCATTACTGGCTAAAATTCAATAATTAGTTTATCAACTTTTTCCATATTTAAAAGAATGAATGAATTAAAGGAAAGGATGTAAAGCAATCGCTTTTGTTCGGTGTAGGATAAACAAAACATTTTGCCACAACTTCCCGTGAAGACCACTGCTGTTTAATTGGTGAAAGGTTTTTTATAATATAGATATTTAATTTTTTTGAATCGTAGGGAAAATCATAAACTGAATTGTAAGTCTCGAATGTCCTGCCAAAGAAGTATATGTCCAGATTATTCTGTATAATGCTATCAATCTGAGCTACTAAATTTTTACTAGTTAAAAAATAAGAATCTGACACTGAATATGAATTAATCGAGAATATAACCTCTTTAAATATAACTTTCTTATATTCCTTATAATTATCAAAATCAAAATGATCACCTGAAAAATATTCATATAAACATTCTATGTGTTGCTTTGGCAAATGTACTTTTATATATTTATTAGATTCAGTTAAACGGCAACAGGCTTGCTGTAAAGGATTTCTCGGGGATCTAAGCAAACGTTTAATTACTCCCAAGAAGTTTTCAAACGGGAACGCAGAAAATGAATCAAGTGTACCATACATTTTAGATTCATCAGCTAAATGAGATAAGACATGAACATTATATATCAAAAAATCTAATCCATAGACAGTTTTGCAATGTGAAACGAAGGTTGTTAATAAATCATTGGCCGAGTCAGTTCCATATTTTTGGAATAAATGGGGAGAACACAGAATAAATATTCCTACATGCAGTAAAAGGTAATGCTCATAAATGCCGATATCTATGTGCTGTAGCACACTTGGTCCTAGATATAATAAAAAAGTTCTTAATTCGGACGCTTTCCAACGAGAAAGTTCTGAAAGGCTTCGAGGTTTTCTATTTATTTCTTTAGGAATATAAGACTTTAATGATATTAGGGTTTGCGATATTAATTCAGTGGACTTAGATGCAAACCGAACTTTTAAATCACCTGCCACCCAAGTCACCAAAAGCTTTTTCATTACTCCTAGGCATATCAAATGCATGTAGTCTATTGTAAATGTAGACACTAGACCTATATTCAAATTTAAAAGAGGAGAAACGCCTGTATGGTGTTCCTCATCCAATTGTAACAAAAAAGATTCGTCCGTTCTTTTAGCAGCATTGCAATTCTTAAAAATCATTCTTCTATTAATTGATTTACCATAAATTGTACACTTGTCACAAGAAGAATAACCGGAATGCGACTTTATACATTTAACAAAAGCTTTAGCTGGAGAATCGCAAATAAAGTTAAGTATTTTCACTTCATAAATGACATCCTTATACTTTATACCATTTTTTATTAGATTTGACATATCAGTTATAAAATCTTCAAGAAATACAGAAAGAGGATTTGGCTTTGATGACCCATAGAAAATTCCTATAACAAAAGGTTCTGAAACATTTCTTACTAATCCAAGTATAGGCCAAAATGAGTATGTTGAGCTTTTAAACAAAGGTAAACCATCTATATTAACTGATTTTTCTAGTATGTTAGGAATAGGAAAATCTTTGATTTTAGATAAAACACTGATAAGTGTAGAAGCTATGTTAAAATGAGCATATTCACCATTTATCAACTTTTTTGTGTTTATTTGTCTTGGAGTTGCAACTAATGTTCGACAGTCTAGTGGCAAATTACAATGATATGGTTTTAATATGTGTAATAGTTTTGTTACAGACGAATGTGGTACATTCTCGGTACATGCCCAACTCTTCAAGTTCTCAAATATATTTGAATTGGTTGAACAGGTTTCATTTGAGTAGCTATTTGGGTTAATAGAATTGATATCAACAGGTTTGAACACATTAACATGGTTTGAATTTTCATTTAAATCATTAATATCTGTACTTTCATGAATTTCCAAGTTATTTACCAAACTTTGACTGCTGTCTAAATCAAAATATTCAGTTTCAGTATCAATGTTAGAATAACAATTAGTATCCTCAATTACTGTTTCAAGACTAGATCCATTACTTTTCAAAGTATTATCAGTTTCAACATTACCGTAAACATAGTTCAATTCCTCAGACACATACTTGGAAACCCTTCTATAAAGTTGTCGCTCCCCTACTTTTTGTTTATATAATGGTCGTTTTTCTTTTATTTGCTTGTTGCTCATTTTTATTTGTTGATAAACTAATTTTACAAAATTTATTAAAATATAATATCTCAATTTTTAAGAGCCCTTTGTGTCCTCTGAGGTGCATGCTTCAACCATACTTTAGTTGCTTTTTCCACCTCAAAGTCTGAAGCATTTTCACAATTTTGTATTACTGCATCTAAAGGAATAAAGAAAATTAATCCATACTAATATTTTGCTTTATAGCCCATTCAATGAGATACTACATAAACACCATACAGGGAAATTATTGACCCCTCCCCCAACTACTAGTTGTTGTTAAAAGTTGTATACAATTTATTCAAGTAACATGGTGAAATAGAAAAGACAATCTTTTTAATAAGCCTGTATACATTATTATTTTTGGATATACATCCTCTAATGTACACAATGATTCATTCAAAGCACCTGGCTTGATCTAACATAAAAGGTAGTAAAAAAAGAATGTTATAAAACTTATATCTCGGATATTATATGCCTTTCCTAACAGGGAAGAATGATTTTATCAAAAAATATTATAAACATAAAGGGTGTCGCATTAAAACATATTTTTTTTATCTTGTGATCTAGACATGCCATTACACAATAAAGTAGTTAGGAGGTGGTCATGTGAAGTTGAAAGTAATAAACATGTACACAGGTACAGTATTTTGAAATTTATCAACATCTAATTTTTAATCTAGTGTGAGCATACTCTGTAAATATTGCAAAAAAAAAGTAAAGTGAACATAGTATATAACATTTCCCTTACCCTTTAAAACACGAAACAGGTTATTACCCTTTTTATTAAACTTCTATTAATTATTTATTTTAATATCAAAGGTAATTTTCTCACCCTCTTCAGTAATACAACTTTTAAGATTAAATAAAATGTGTTCCAGTAAGAGGGCTTCCTGGTTCGTTACTACATACAATTAATTACAACTAATTAAGAAGAAATAGTGATAGTAAATAGTTTATTTGCGGTTTGATGTTTGGAACAAACTTATATCTAATTGTATTTCCAAATGGTAAGCAAAACATATAACAGATATTAGTATCAATAATCAACAATATTTCTGGAGTTCCCTTTTAGTACTAGAAGGTGTACACAATATCAATCAAGTAAGTAATTTGTTTTTTTTTTAGGTGATATTATACTAGATGTAAGATATCTTTTATGAGTGAATAATTACCAATTATTACATTTCTATAAACTTTGAACATTCTTATATTTTAGGTGGATATGATTCTTCACACTATCATGATCTCGTTATAAAGTTCTTCGCATGTGTTAAGAAAGGAACAATCTTACTTGTAATACTGATGATCATTGGCAAACTATGCAGTGGAGGAAATAGTGCAACTATTCTCAGCTTGAGTGTTGATGAAACATGTACCTTCCATCTGGTAAGCCAGTACAATGGAGCATAAAAATCAAAGCCAGTCCAACTGATGAGTAGGATGAGTGTGATACTATTTACTCCTTATTCTAACGATTGCATGAGGTAGCGAATAAAATCAAGTAGTAGGTAATGATTATGTCCAGTAAGTAAGTAAATAAAGCCAAAGGTGGTGTGTGGCTTTTATGTAGAATAAATTAAATCAGTATAGATCCCGGTTAGGGTTTCTTCCCCAATTCTCTCGAAGAAAAGAATACTGATAAGTTTCATTTACCGTTTTTTTTTTCTTTTGTATTGCAGGCTATTTTAAATCCGAAATTACTTCGCAAAGTTGGAACCCATGTGGTTCAAAAGGTAGCCATTTATCAAAAAAAACCAAAAAAAATTGACAAGGACAAGGTATGTCTGAACATTTGAATCAATAAGCCATTATAACCTAATTAACCAACAACATATAGTGATTAGTGAACTATTCTATTTAACAAACCAAGACCAACAGTTAATTTGATGAAGAAGAAGAAAATTAGATTGTAAACAATAAAGATTATTCCTTACTTTGAAACAAACACATGGTAATTTTTATTATTTTGTTTTCTCAAATTTAAATAAATATGGGAACTACAAGTTATCTAGTTTTTTAAGGTAAGCTTTTGGTTATTTATCACCAATATCTTTAATACTTGATTCCAAACCGTAACACACCCCTCTTTCCCAGGTAAAAGTTTTTTTTTTCTATAAAAATATATAATTTTTATTATAATTTTTATTATTTTGTTTTCTCAAATTTAAATAAATATGGGAACTACAAGTTATCTAGTTTTTTTTTTAAGGTAAGCTTTTGGTTATTTATCACCAATATCTTTAATACTTGATTCCAAACCGTAACACACCCCTCTTTCCCAGGTAAAAGTTTTTTTTTTCTATAAAAATAAACTTGCTTACAAGTTTCCCGAACACGACAAATGTATTAAAATTAACTCATTAAAGTATAACCATATAAACTAATCTATCAAAAGAAACTAAATCTACCAAAAGAAAAGAAATTAAAACTAGGTACCCAAAAGAATTTGAATCTACCGGGAATCTGGTGGGTGAGATTTCAAATCCTTCGCATGCCAGATTCCACAATTTTTTCCCCCTTCATCTTCCAGCTCGTAAGTCCATGGGGAGACTATTCGTTTGACTTTATATGGTCCCACAAATTTATTTGCGAACTTAGAAGTAAAACCCACTGATGCATCGGATATAGCGAAATTCTTCTTCCAAACCCTTTGACCTATACCAAACCTTTCATCTCTATGGCGAAGATTATAATGTTTACTACTTTGGTCATAGGCTTTGGTTAACCGCCTGTTAACCTCATGATATATGTCTACAATATTATCTAGACGTGTCAGATCGTCTGTTTTACGTTCGACCCAAATAATTTCACCAACAGGTAGTTGTGACTTCCCTGATATATTGACTTCTCGTCCAAACATTAGAAAGTTTGGCGTATAACCGGTCACTTCATGTCTTGCCGACCGAATAGCCCAAGAGATCTTGGCTAAGACACTATCCCATTTTTTATGGTTATTCGAGACATAAGCTGTTAACATAGATTTTATAACACGATGAATTCGTTCTACAGGGTTGCTTTGAGGATGATAATTGGCGGTATAAGTTATTTCAATATCATATTCTCTCATGAGTTTTTTGAATCGATCACTATGGAACTGAGTTCCATTATCAGTGATGACCTTTCGAGGTGCACCATAAATTAAAATAACTTGTTCTTCCAATATTTTCGACATTTGTTCAGCGGTGGCTGATCTTAAAGGAAATAATAATACATATTTAGAAAAACAATCAGATACAGAGAAAATATAGGTATAACCAGCACTGGTTCTGGGTAGTGGTCCTACAAAATCGAGACTAAGTAGTTGGAAAGGTCTAGAAACCATCGGAGTTCTGCTTAACATCAGACCGGACGGAGGTTTCTGTTCAGGTTTAGTTTGTATACAAACTATGCAGTTTCTAATATATCTAGCTACGTCGTCTCTTAATTTTGGCCAGTAATACTTCTGAACAATCCGACCAACCGTTTTATATACCCCCAAGTGACCGCAGGTGGGTGGATCATGATGAATCCTAATAATTTCTTTCCTATTTTCTTTGGGAACTACTTCTAACCACTGCTCTCCACCGTTAAGGTAGGTATTGAAAGTATTCCTTTCCTTTTTAAAAATTTTTGATCCTTCTATTCTCCACAAAGAATATTTCGATGGTACCTTCTGAACCACATTCCACATTTTCATAAACCATTTATCAGTAGTATCTGGACGATCTGGAACAACAGGACAATTGATTTCGTCCAGTACTGGTACAGCTCGAGACAATGTATCTGGAACAATGTGCTCCTTACCCTTCCGATGGATTACATCAAAGTCATACTGCTGTAGTCTAATGACCCATCTAGCAATTCTTCCCACAGGATCTTTAATTTGATGAATCCATTTCAGAGAGTAATGATCTGTGATAACGGTGAAACGGGAGCCTTCAAGATAAGGACGAAGCTTTTCAATGGCGAACATTACAGCCAAACACTCTTTTTCAGTCGTGCTGAATTTTCTCTCGTTCTTTGTCAGAGATCGAGAAAGGTAACAGATAACTTTTTCCTCTCCATTCTGAACCTGGCATAAAACTGCTCCTAATCCATAGTCTGATGCATCGGTTTGCAATAAGAATGGTAAATCAAAGTTTGGACAGGATAGAACTGGTGCCGATACCAGGTGTTCCTTTATGGTATTAAGGGCTACATTGCACGTTTCATCCCAAACAAATTTAGTATTCTTCCTTAATAAGTTTGACATCGGGGCAATAATGGTGGAAAAATTCGGGACAAACCGTCTGTACCAAGATGCTAAGCCCATAATTCTCCGAGTTTCGGAAACATTCTTGGGAGGTGGAATACGTAAAATTGCCTCTACCTTTTCGGGATCCACGATCAATCCAGAGCTATTAACCACATAACCAAGGTATTTCAATTCGTCTTTACAAAACTTACATTTATCTTTGTTTAATGTTAATCCCGCATCTTTTATTCGTTTTATAACTTCCCGAAGGACTTCTAGATGTTTGCTAAAGGTTGGAGTGCAGATCACAATATCATCCAAATAGACCAAAACATAATTTTCAAGATCGACTCCAATTACTCGATCAATGAACCTCTGCCAAGTGGCAGGAGCATTATGTAACCCAAAGGGCATTCGTCGAAATTGGAAGAGACCTCTGGTTGGGACCACGAATGCTGTAAGAGGTCTAGAGTCTTTCGCAACTGGAATTTGCCAATATGCCGATTTAATGTCGAGTGTTGTTAAATATTTAGCATCTCGAAGTTTATCTAATGTGGCACTTACAAACGGTAAAGGATAAGCATCTTTATTACTGACTTCATTCAATCGCTTATAGTTCACACAGAAACGATAGCTTCCATCTGGCTTTCTTACCATTACTATTGGAGATGCCCACGGTGAATTTGACGGTTCTACGATTCCATCCCTTAGCATTTTATCCAATTCTTCATTGACGCATTTTTGTAGGGTTGGTGATAAAGGATAGTGTCGTTGCTTTATGGCTGGACTGTCGGTTGTTATTACGTGTTCCACCATTGACGTACACCCTGGAGTCGTTGGCATATTCTTAAAAGTATCATCTACTAGTGTTTCTAAGGCAGATCGCTGCTCGGCATTAAGATGATCTAGAGGTTGCACAGCACAAAGATAATTAGAAGTACTAGGTTCATCAGAACGAAAACACCAGTTATCCGAATACAAATTTGGAATTATTTCCATCCGAGTCCAGAAATCAACTCCCAAGATTAGACTGTGAGGAATGGACGGCACAACTAGAACTTTAAAAATTTTTATTTGTGACTCTAATTCAATTGGCAAACTTATACTTCCCCACACAGGGCATACATTCCCATTCGCCACTGTACAATCTTTTTGAGAGCTAGCTTCTAGAGTACATATATTCTTTAATATGTTCCATCCTTGTGCTCCGATTACAGTAACACTACAACCACTGTCTAGTAACCCTATAAACTTGTGACCATAAATATGAACTTTAAGGTAAGGACGGGTATCATTTTTTGTATGTGACAATACATAATCTAAGATCGCCATAGTCCGTGGTTCGGTGGTCGGGGTTTGGTTAGAAGAGGTTGGCGACCGACCTATTGCTGACCTCTTTTCGCGTTTTTTTGTATACACTTAGAACAAGAGCTTAAGACAATTCCTGTTTGACCACATCCGAAGCAAAATTTATTTCGTGGCTCAGGACATTTACGAAATCGATGACCTACTTCCTTACAGTTCCAACATAGAACTTGATTTGACATTAAGGCACAATTATTTGTCAAGGAAGAAAGATTTGAGACGACTTTATCATTACTTAAGTTTCCTTCTGTAGCGGATACAGAATAAGTTGTAGTTGTTTTATTAGTACTATTCTTTTTGTAAGCTAGTTCTGGTTCAAGAAGTTCCTTTAAATTGGTAGGAGGAGGACAAAATCGCATTGCTCTATTAGACGCTTCTTCTATCATTCTACATTTCAAGGTCAGTTCTTGAATGGTTTCAATTACCTGAAGAGCAAGTTGGGATTGGATATAAGGTAAGAGATTCCTGCGAATCATTTTTACACGAGCAGACTCTTCTGGTTTTGCTGATCCTAGTTTAATAAAAAGATTTTCCATGATGCAGATATATGTTATGACTTTTTCTTTTGCTCCTTGTGTTCTTTTTCGGATCTCTTCCCAAAGATCAATTTCGTAGTCATATGGTAAGAAGTCATTACGTAGCCGGTGGGTTAATTCGTCCCAAGACTGAAATGACTGAGTTCTGAACCAAGCTAGTGCATCTCTTTTAAATAACTCATATGCTGACCTTAACAACAGATGCTTTGAAATACCCCGAGAAACCCTCATTTCCTCAATTCTCTCTAAGAAATTGGTAACACTACCTTCCCCATCAAAAAATATTTTCCATCGACTTACATCAAAGAATGGTTTAGAAGACTCTCCAATAGCTGTAGAATTTAAAGTTGATAATTCTAAATTTCTAAGTCGTTGCTTAAATGTCTACTATGTACCTGGGAAATATGTCCATTTTGCTGATATGCTATCCAGGGCTAGCCTCAAGATAAAAGATCATGATTTTGAAATGTCAGAGATGGTAGGTACATAGTGTATCAATACATCTACCCATGTCAGAGGAGAAGAAAGTAACTTTCAGAAAAGAAACTGCTAATGATAAAGTATTGAAGAATATCTAGATTTTTACTATAACGGATGGCCAAAAATAAACCAGATTCCATCTTCATGTAAACGATATTATACCTTAAGAAATGACTTATATGCTGAAGCTGGTTTAATATTCATCGGTGATAAAATAATTGTTCCAGATAGTTTGAAAGATTTTATATTAAATCTCATACACAAAGGACATTTAGGTATAAATAAAACCTTACATAAAACGAGACAATTGTTCTTCTGGCCTAACATGACATACGATATCACGACATACCTACTTAAAAAAATGCCGGACATGTGAGAGATACAGGCCAAGTGATCGAAAAGTACCTTTACTACCTCACTCTGTGCCAAAGCTTCGATACAATAAAGTGGGTGCAGATATATTAGAATTTGGATCAAAAGCATATTTAATTTTAATAGATCATTTCTCTCATTGGATTGAGATAATCCCAATGAAAAGCAAAACTTCAGAATCCGTCATAGACGCCATGCAGAATGTATTCACAAAATTTGGATAGGTACCCTCAGTACTTGATAGCAGACAATTTACCGTTCCTTTCGCTAAAGTGTAGAGAATATTATAAAAACAAAGACATTACAATTTCAACGTGTACCCCACACCATCATCAAAGTAATGGGTTAGCTGAAAAGGCTGTAAGCATAGGGAAACAAATATTAAGGAAAAGTTTATTTGAAAAAACCGATTTTAGAGACTTACTTCTTGAGTATAACAATACACCTCTAATCAATCTCAAAGCCTCTCCTGTCCAAATTTTACAGAGCAGAACACTTCGAACACAACTACCTATGACCGAAAATAAGTTGGAACCAGAAATACAAAATCACATATTTAAAGTAGGTATTAAACGAACAAAAGGAGAAAATGAAGAGGTATTATGATAAGACTAGTTCCAAACCATCAATTAACTACGAGAAAGGACAAAGAGTAGTAGTTAAAAGTAATCAAGACAAAATATGGCATAAGGCAACTATATTAGGAAGAGCCAGTGAACCAAGATCATACTGGCTATGCAAAGAAAGTAATAATAAAATAATCAGGCGCAAGTGAAGGCAATGAAAAGTCAATAGCTAACAATGATGATATTGGTGATATAAGCATCTTATATGAACCGATAAATGACCAATTAAAACTAGCCAATAGTATAACAGATCTTGACCTAAATACTTCGACTTCATTAAATCTAAGATCACGTTTTGGTAGAAATATTAAACCCCCAACAAATGAACCGTTTAAATTTATTACAAACGTCAACCCTAATCTTTCACTTACAAAAAATTGATTGGTTAATGTATAGATTACTCGCAAGCGCGACCTATCAAATGGGCGTTCAAATAATATGAAGGCGTTACTTTCCTACTTCCTAATGTCTGACTGACAGTTCTGTCAGGTCTGTACTTTGTTTTTTACGGTCAATTATTATTTATGAAAAGTGAATATTAATCTTGTTTTATTCATTTAAAAATACTAAAATATGCCTAGATACTCGGAAAAAGAGCAGCATCTTATTTTGAAACTCATCAAATATTTTCAGTTAGAAAAAGAAGCTGGTAAACCATTGATACCTTTAACTTCAGTGCACCAAGTAAGTATTTTTGATATAACAATAAGTGAAATTAATATAAATTGAGTTAATCCTTCTCATAAGGATTGCTTAAATACCTATTTGATTTATATCCATTATGTTTCAGCGCGTTTCGGATGCATTGGGAATATCCTTGCCGACTGTAGCAAATTTGGCAAAAAATGGCATTCACAGTGATTCATAATATAGTAATAAAATGAGTAAATCTGTCAAAGTGTCGAAGGGCTTCACAATCCGAGAGAAGCATGAGCATGTCGTTAGGTCGCGCATATACAGAATGTTTAGTGAAGGTACCTATGTAAAAAAATGTTTTCGATGCAGCGGATGTTTTTAATTAGTCCGATAAGTGAACCATTCTTACACACATTTATATAACTCCACTTCTCTGTTTGTCTAGATCAAATCTTGCAATCCACTTTTCACCTCCTTTGAGGTACGTAACCGATTTCATTCAAATTTTGCACACGATTATATTTTCGGTGACAATACATGTTTTTGAAAGTTTTGGATCAAAAGATTTCATTGGATTAAGAGCCTTACACTTAACAGTATGGAATGAAAAATATAAAAAAACTTTTCAAATTACACTTTTATTAGGAAATGCCCTAAAAAGTAGGAAAAAATTTTTTTTGAAAATTTTTCGTTCATTACTTCTAACTAAAAATAAAAGTGAGCGGCATGTAAGCAAAATATTCGAGAACTCATATTAAATGTTTGTTTACAATTCGTTTAGTTATATTTCAGATTGCGCCCCCTACTTTAATAGGTAATAGTGAAAAAAAGTGAATAAGAAATAAAAATAAAATATGTTTTACTTTTTAGTGCATTTCCTAATAAAAGTGTGTAATTGAAAAAGTGTTTTTATATTTTTTATTTGTTAATATTTTTTGATGACTTATTTATTTTAGGTGAACATGTAACTCTACTTACTCTGAATAAAAAACTTATTGATCTGGATGGAGTCGACATTTCTATTAGTTCACTAGCAAATGTTTTAAGGGAACTAAAATTCAGATGGGTGAATTGCAGTATTTCCAATAGGAAATATCTTATGGAACAACCACATGTAGCTCAAAAAAGATTACATTTTCTGCGAGAATTCAAAAACAATGAGAGTTCTCCTTACCCTCTACAGCCTGTTTTCTTGGACGAGACCTGGGTTTTTAGTAAGGGGAGTTTTCGCAAGAGTTGGCAAGATGGTAGCACTAAGGCAGTAAGGAAGACGAGTGGTGAAGGAGTACGGTACATTATTTTACATGCAGGTTCTGAGAATGGTTTTGTCCAAAATTGCAGATTGATTTTCAAAAGTGGGAGTAGATCTGGAGACTATCATGATTCGATGAATTCGAATAACTTCGAGAAATGGTTCCAGCAACAGCTTCTGCCGAATTTAGAAGAACCTTCTTTGATAATAATGGACAATGCATCTTACCACACAGCTTTAGTTGAAAAGATTCCTAATTCATCTTGGACTAGGGAATCTTTAATTGATTGGCTACAAGAAAAGTGTATACCTTTTCCATCATCCAGCATGAAAGATGAAATTATGAAAATTGTGAAGAAACATATACCGGATAAAGAATACAAGTATGTATTTTATTATAGGAAGTAATGCTTAACAGTGTTAATGTAAGCGTGCTGTTTTATAGATTAGATAGACTGGCTCATCAGCATGGTCATCGTATTTTGAGACTACCTCCCTATCATTGTCAATTCAATCCGATAGAAATGGTTTGGTCCGAGCTCAAACGGTATTACGATACTAAGATAACCTCTATTGACCGTGTAACTGCAGCAACAATAGTAAATGTTTGGCAAGAGGCAATTGACCAGGTATGAACAGATAAATTCACGTTTCTGCCGTACTGCCAATATTTTGATTTTTTTGAGAGTCCTGGAGACTGTATTTTGTGTGTTTTCCTTAAAGTCTCAATAACAAAAATAACCGCCATCGATTTATTTTATGGCCCAATATTTTTTAGTAAGGTCATACTCATTCAACTCCGATATGTTTGAGATTATTTTCGACTGTTTGTAGTGGAGTTTTATAATATTCTTTTCTGCTAGTAATCTTCTGCGGAGTTCTAACGGTGGTTCTAATGCTTCAATTCGGAGAGCTTCTACCGGGGTGGACCTCATGGCTCCTATACACAATCTGAGCGCATTGTACTGTTTAATTTCCAACTTTTTCAACAAACTTTTCGATGCAGTTCCGTAAAGTGTGCATCCATAATCAATAATTGACCTAATATACGCTTTATAGAAAAGTATGCACGTATGCGGGTCTGCTCCCCACCATGTTCTCCGGATTAACTTTAGGAAGTTCAAGCCTTTGTTGCATTTGTTCACAATACCATCCACGTGAGCCTTCCAGGAAAGCTTCTTATCTAACGTGATACCAAGGTGAACAACTTAATTAATTTTGCATTCAAGGCTAAATTCCATATCATATCATATGTTATTTGATCCAATCCAGGTGATGTGTTATTTGTATTTTTAAGAGCAAACATTAGTTCATCATAAATGATGGGATTATTGAATAATTCATTATTTCTTCCATCTTCTCTACTCTTTGGAAAATCTTGAGCTACTGAACAAGGTGTGATATTGTGCGTAAATTCTTCGATCCAGTTGAAGTTTCCGCATGTTTTATTTATATAGTTTGGCGCTATTGTAATTCTTTGCATTTTTTTGCCTGCTCCCACAACTCTGTACAGTTTATTACAAAATTGAATCCAATGTTTTTTGGCTTTAAGTTTAAGGGTTTTTTTGCAACTGCCAATTCTTTGTTTACAATAATATAACTCTCAGACGAACTTATATGTTTATATGCACTAATGGCTTGTTTTCTGCGTTCTATTACATCATCACATTCTTGATCCCACCAAGGTGGCGGTGGATGTTGATTCGTTTTAAATGTTTTTTTTTTCGGTATAGTTAATAAAGCCGAGTGATACCCGAAATGAAGTATTCATATTTCTCATTTATGTTACTTAAAGTATCTGGAATATCATTAAAGTAAGTTTCAGACACTGAATTATATTTTTCCCAGTTAGCCTTCCTAGTATTCCATTTTGTGCTGGGATATATTAACGAATCTGTTTGTGAATATGTACAATTCAATTTAATTAAAATTGCAAAATGGTCTGAACCTAGAGTGTCTGGCAATACTTGCCAATGAATTTTGTTCGCGATGTCTGGAGTGACGACGGTTAGGTCAATCGCCGATTTATTAATTGTTCTTGATATTTTAGTAGGTGATCCATCGTTTAACAGAATCATATTGTTGTTTTGGTTTAAAGCCTCTACAATATTTGTTCCAGATGCATTGGTTTTGTAAGAGCCCCATAAGTCATGATGTCCGTTAAAATCGCCCCCGATTATCGTGGTCTTATCCGCATTTTCAAAAAGCTTAACAAAGTCTTGTGTACGTATTTTTGCGTTTGGTGGACAATAAACTGAGATTATTGTGAGAGGGTAATTTCCGTCCCTTATTTGAACTGCACATGCTTGCATGTTATCTTGGATATTATTGAGATTTCTTTCTTTGTACTTTATATTATTTTTTATTAGTATGGCCACTCCAGTGGTGGCATCAAATCTATCTTTACGTACGATTGAGTAACCATTGAATTTATAATATTTCTTTGGATTAAACCAGGTTTCGGATATTAATGCTACATCAATTTCAAATTCAGATAGTATTTTAACCAAACTATTTTTATTAGAGACAGCGGAACGGGCATTCCACTGAAGAATATTCCACTTTTTAGTATTCTTCAAGTTCATCGTCAATCGTTATACAGTCGTATGAAGGATCGAGATTATCAGATAATGCTATTTTTTTTATATAATTAGTATCTATGAATGAAAGTTCTTCAAGTGATTCAACTGAACTTAAGACTTCTTTAATTGCCACTAGTATTTTATTTGCTAAATCTTCCTGATTATCGGATTTTGTTCGTTTATATTCAGTCGAGCAGGAAATCGGTTTATCAGGTCCAAATCTGAATGGATACATTGGTGGAGTATCTATATCCGTGAGGGGGGATGAAGCTTTTCGTTTTTTCTGACCATTTGGATCATTTAACTCAGGTTGTTTTACGACACGGTTATTTCTATAATTTTGTGTATTTTTTTTAAGTGGGAGTTGCGTCGAAGTACTGGTATCACTTCTTCTTCGGTTAGCTTTTGTATTTGGCAGTGAGGGGAACTCTTGTTCATTTAATTGAGCTAGTGTTTGAAATCTATTATTATTTTTAACTACGTTAGCATGAGAGTTGTCATTTACTCTCTTCGCTTCTAAAAATGTTATGTTTTCCTCGGCCATTTTCTTTTTAATTCCTTGTTGCTTAATATGAGATGGGCAGGTTTTAGATATCGATTTATGTGTGTTAGTTTTACAATGTATGCAGCGCAACTGTCTTGTGGGTCACGGCATACATGTATGTATCATCTTTGTATTTTCCACAGTTTATACATAAAGTTATAGTGCTGCGGCACTGTTTTGCTACATGGCCGTATTTTAGACATTTGAAACATTGTGTCACTCTATGAATATATGGCTCTACATTACATGCTACCGAGTTGATATATATGAC
>CAJUYG010003526.1:0-20958 GCA_910591675.1 Galerucella calmariensis
TTGAAAAATTTGATTGGTTGCTTTTTAGATTACGCGCAAACCCTTCCTATCAATCGGGAGAAATTACATGATTTGAAATAGGATACAGACGTACCTTTCGTAGCGGCAATGTGTCTTTCATCTTTTTCTAATGTCCCGTTGACAGTTCTCTTCAGGTCTGTACTTTGTTGTTTACTGTCAATTATTATTTATGAAAAGTGAATATTAATCTCATATATATAATCATATAATACAAAAACATGCCTAGATACACGGAAAAAAATCAGCGTTTTAAAAGATCTCAAGTATTTCCAGTTATAAAAAGGAGCTGGTGATTATTAGCTCCATAACCCCTCCAAATTTGGCTGAATACGATCCTGATTATTGTATTTATCAAATTTGAGGTTAGCTATATGTCAAAATAGCAAACGAAATAAACGACATAAAGAAGACCCGTATGTACGTCACAAACGATGAGAGACACCAAGAAGGCTACTGAATGTACTATACCCCTGGTAGGTAATAGTTCAGATCATATAAAGCGTGTATCTTATTTCTCCATCTTCAACCAAGCTCTCTGTTACTCTTGAAGTACTAAAGGAGACTTCAGGCTTATTTGCAGCTTCCTTTTTATTTTTGACGCTCTTTGTCACACAACTTTCCGCAGAAGCTGCAAATTTACATGTCGCCATGCTGCTTGAAACCTAAAACATCAACTCTAGTATTCGCTAATGAACTGGCCGACGTTTTTTTGAAGAAATATCCCGTCCAGTATACTGTCAAAATTCCCAAAGTTCCGGAATTCAGCAGTTTTATTTGGAATTGGAGAAATTGGAACTAGTTCTTTACGTCAGGTTATGTTTGAGCGACTGGGGGTCGCAACGCAAAAGATCTGACCGTTACGTTATGTTACGGTACGTTATGTTACGTTGCTTCGTGATGTGCCTTGCTTGCGTGCGAGTCTCTCTCTCGTTTACGAAGCAGCGATTCATATGCTTCGGCCGGGAATCGAACCCGGGCCGCCCGCGTGGCAGGCGAGCATTCTACCACTGAACCACCGATGCTACATTAAAATTCTATGCAAAGCTGGTATTCGCAGTGCTGGTGATCTACTTGAATTTGTTCGGATCAATTTTTACTATCACTTCCATAATTTTTTTCGCGCGATTGATCTTTTTGGAACTTTAGTTCTTTACGTCAGGTTATGTTTGAGCGACCAGGGGTCGCGACGCAAAAGATCTGACCGTTACGCGTTACGTTACGCTACGTTATGTTACGTTGCTCCGTTATGTGCCTTGCTTGCGTGCTTGTGCTCTCTCCTTAGTCTCTCTCTCGTTTACGAAGCAGCGATTCATATGCTCCGGCCGGGATTCGAACCCGGGCCGCCCGCGTGGAATGCGAGCATTCTACCACTGAACCACCGATGCTATATTAAAATTCTATGCAAAGCTGATATTCGCAGTGCTGGTGATCTTGAATTTGTTCGGATAAATTTTTACTATTATTTCCATAATTTTTTTTGCGCGATTAAGGGGTCTAGCACATTCACTTTTCGAAATACAGGGTGTTGAAATTTTGAAAACTTAAATGCTTTAATTCGATAACTTTAAAATGGATGGACACATTGATTTGACATTTGGCAAGTTGTTTTTAAATGTAAAAGGGCATATTTTGAAAGAAATAGTAGTATGTGCAACTAGTGTGGATATGATGGCCATATCGCTTCGAGGACGAAGCTCAATTGTTCAAGTGCGATATGGACAATCAACATGAGTCGAGCAGCATATTTTTTCTACGACCCACTTAAGAAAAAATCTAGAATATAAAAATTTCAATAAACTGTAATATAACATCAAATTGAAAATTTTAACAATTCAATTTTACGTTTCCACTAATTTTGTGGTAAACGTACAGTTCTTGAATGTCCAATTTGTATAATGCTACGGTTTCCTTTTTTAAATATACGATGCTGTTATAAGTAGATGTTGCCAGTCGGACTCCCTCATAAAGGGTACCGTACCATTATCTATAATAATGAATTTTCTGCTAAATATTTCAAACGTCTACCAGTGGTCGTTATTAATAACAAGCAAAATAATTATTTAAAAATGAAATTAACAATAAAAAAAAACTTCATCGAAAACTCCATCGAACGCGGGTCTACTGCGTGAGAGTCTGGTATGCTCACTACTCGACCACCAAAGAATATGCAAATCGTTTATCTATAACGTCAGATGTATTACATAATTTTTGATTAAAAGGAACTAAAGTTCCTACCGTGTGTCCCGCGACACGTTCT
The DNA here is from genome assembly GCA_910591675.1 of Galerucella calmariensis. Taxonomy (NCBI): domain Eukaryota; kingdom Metazoa; phylum Arthropoda; class Insecta; order Coleoptera; family Chrysomelidae; genus Galerucella; species Galerucella calmariensis. The sequence continues at coordinate 2,279 of CAJUYG010003526.1, forward strand.
ACCTTTTTGTTTATTTACAGCATCGGTTGTCAGGATGGTAGCTTGTGTCTACTGGTTTCTAAGTTTAACACGTCGGTAAGTGATTTATTCACCGTTCAGACGTCGAAAAGTAATAAATAAAACAATTTCACCGAAATGCAAAATATATTTTAAACTGATCGAGAAGTATAAATGTCACTTTTCACATTTCGTTCATTTCGAAGAAATTTAAATTATTTTATTCGGAATTTATTCCAAAACGATCGCGCAAAAAATGGTATGAGCACCTCGAACGTTAAGGGTAATTACAACTTTTGCATGTAGATTCCTCTCGTAAAATTGGACAAAATGATATGAGGATTAAGGGGTCTAGCACATTTACTTTTCTAAATACAGGGTGTTGAAATTTTGAAAACTTGAATGTTTTGATTCGATAACTTTAAAATGGATGGATAAATTGATTTGATATTTGGCAGGTTGTTTTTAAATGTAAAATTGCATATTTTGATAGAAATAGTAGTTTGTGCAACTAGTGTGGATATGATAGCCATATCGCACAAGGACGAAGTTTGAGCACGACGCCGTAGGCGGAGTGCGTAATCGTTCAAATGCGATATGGACAATCCACACGAGTCGAGCAGCATATTTTTTTTACGACCCGCCTAAGAGAAAATCTAGAAAATAAAAATTCCTATAAACTGTAATATAACTTCAAATTAAAAATTTAACAGTTCAATTTTATGTTTCCACTAATTTTTTTGTGGCAAACGTACAGTTCTTTAATGTCCAATTTTTATAATGCTACGGTTTCCCTTTTCAAATATACGATGCTGTTATATGTTAGATGTTGCCAGTCGGACTCCCTCATGAGGGTACCGTACCATTATCTATAATAATGAATGTTCTGCAAAATATTTCAAGCGTCTACCTGTTGTAGTTATTAATATCAAGCAGAATAATTATTTAAAAATAAAATTAACAATAAAAAAACTTCTTCACGGGGAATCGAACCGAGTCTACCGCGTTAGAGTATGGTTTGCTTACTAATCGACCACCGAGGAATATGCGAATTGGTCATCTATAACGTCAGATGTATCACATAATTTTTGCTTGAAAGGAACTAAAGTTCCGACCGTGTGTCCCGCGACCCGTTCTACCTTTTTCCCCGACAGGCTGGTTCAAGCATTTTCCATTTTGATATCGCATGAAGAGGTGAGGATTGAAATTCTTCATCTGAGATTCCATTCCACTGTAATGTCGAAATATTCTGGAATAACAAACCCTCTCATCCTCACATTTAATCACGTGTCATTCTACTTACGGAATCAGGAATAGTAACATTATGACTTCATGCCTAAATTTAACATTGTCCATTTTCATTGCACCCTCCAGCAATTCCCATTATCATCACAACCTTCATAATTTCTTTCTCAGTCGAGTCAGAATACATCTTCATCGAATGAAATTGAGTTATAAACCCCCCAGTTAATAATACAAATAGAAGGAAGAAACAATAATTAGAGACTCATCATCAATCATGTATGGCACGTCTTTTTGCGACGATGTCAACTGTGTTTAGAGTGACATCAATTTTTCAGATGGTTGTGCAATGTATTCAATAATCTTTCCGTGCTGTGTATCAACTGAAGGTCCGAAAGTAGCAGATATGTTAGAAGGACTAGTTTAGATTGGCACATTAAGGCCCGGTTTATCAATAGCCATCAGTTGAGTATCCGTCGGATAAAAGTAAATAGCAGATGAAGTTCCAGTTTGTTCGGAAGCTAGTCCAATAAATGAAGGCGAAAAATACCGTTAACATGGGCATCTGGTCCAGCAAGGAAATTTTTATTGAATTTGCAGGCAATAGTGGGTACATTGAACCCCCAAAATGTCAGGTGCCTGAAATTTGTGGGAGGGTCGGAAAATGGCTCTAGAGATCCCGAAAATCTGTTTTCCGCCGATATCTCCTGAACTACGATCCCTGGAGAAATTTTGTTTCGACAAAAAATGAGGAGCAGTTCATTACCTACAAAAGTTGTCCCTACAATTTCTTTCGTTACACCAATATTTTTTGCAAAAATGGTGGTTGAAAAGTTCGCAGTTTTCTGAAACTTGAAAACTGACGCTTCTAGCCCAAAATCTGGGATGGGGGACCCTGAAAATACACCAATTTCTATGTTTAGGCTTCTAGGCATCTACGGTAGATGGCACCACCTTGCATTTTCGCAACCGCGAAATAATTAAGGCCATGAAAAGAAACATGAAAATGATCGATCTCTTACCCTCTCTTGGGGTCAAAAAGTTATCGCTTTCTCCAAAATTGAGACCCTGGTCCGCTCTTATTGGACAGACCAATCCTAGGAATGATTGTGTGCGAAAAGGATTGAAAGTAGACGCTAAAATTGCGAAAATAACTTCCATTCTTCATTACCGAATACCTCTTCCTACACAACCGATGAACTTTCACAGACGATACCTTCTCCAGAAACAAATGGTGGTTGTCTTTCCTGGTCTTGCTAACATTTATTAGGGGTTCTAGTCTTCGGGTAACCGTTGTAACGTCTTCAGTCAGAGCTTGATCACAAATAAAACACACGGGCGTAATAAAATCCTCTGCATCTCTGAATCCTTTCTACAGTAATGAACAATATTTATCAAATCATTAGATGTCATTTCACCCACAACATTATTAATGGTCTCAATTGAAAAAATGAAACCTCACCGTGTGCTCCAAAAAAAGAAGCTCAAGAATTTTCAATATTTCCCTGTGTTTTATCAATAAAAATTTCAGAATTTATTATTCAATAATAACAATAAAATTAATATTGACTTGAATTTCACTTTTTACACTGGAATACTACTAATTTATTCTTGAAAAATCACGGAAGAAATAGTGTTTACATGTGAAATTGTCAGTTGTTGACAAACAATGCAGCAGAAAGCATCCACGTGTACTCGCACTATAGCAGACGCCGTCGACCACACTATAGATGGGTGGCGTGGCGGCGTGCGAGAATAAATGAGGCATCCATTACAACAAATTTAGAGAAAATTTTTTTTTAATGCATAAAGTAAAATACTTGATACACATATCAAAGGAAAGTTCAGAATGTGACCTTTCATGGGGTATGATGCTTGACCGGGAAAAATTTTACTGCGAAGAGGAAAAAAACTGCTTGAAAAAACTCAGAAGAAATCTGTCCTCCCTCAGAAAACTGGAAATTTCCCCGATTTTCCTGAATACCCAGGGGTCTGGGCCAAAAAAAATCATACCATCGGCAAGATGATTCATTGAAAAATATTGATTTTAACGCGAGTTATTAAAAAATTAGTTTTGCTTGGGGAAGTCATGCCCTCAGAGCGTGCTCTCTATAAGCCGGCCTGAAGCTCAATTTTGGGTCGGCGTTCGGGACATTTATCTCGAAAACTATCTAATTTTTCGAAAAAATGCTAAGGATCATTTTTGTTGGTAAGGAACTGCTTTTTATTCTTCGTCTGAACAAAAATTCTCCAGTGGTCAAATCTCGGCAGATATCGTGGGGAAACGGATTTTCTGGGCAATCTCATTGGTCATGTCACATCAATTGATATTTTTGTTAGGTTATTGGTGAATGTTCATCCAAAGGTTTTGGTTTTTGATAAATATGAATTTTCTGAACGATTATATTCTGGATAGCGACGAGGACGAGGATATTGTGCAAGTTCTTGAGTACGAAAAAAGGCCTTATACAGTTAGGGAAGGAGTGGACAAGTTTGAAAAGTAGGATGAACAGGATTTTCATGCAATATTCACAATGACAAAAGAGACTGTTCTGTCAATACTAGGACTGATTAAGGATTCACTTGAGTGTCGAACTGAGAGGTAGGTGATCCAAGCCTCTTGATTTCTAGGTTGTCCCATCCGTTTTTCTATTTTCTATAACATTTTTATGTTTATTTGCAATTTTTTGAAGCAAATTTCTCTTTTCTGCTGTGAAATTTCATCCTCTCTTTTCAGTGGTACTAGTACTTTCCATTTTTCACTTTGCTCAAAACCCAAGTAAATTTGACACAACACAATCAAAACAAAAAAGTGAGGTTATGTAATAGACCTTAACCTCCAGATATCGACCTATCCACCAGTTGAAACTGACAGATACATATTCGACATTTTATCTGTCGGATAAAGTTATCCTGTTGTTGATAAACCGACCTTTCCAAAATAACTGGTAGTTAAGCATTAACTGACGGATAAATGGATGAACCAGGTATAGTGAATTTTGCAAATATTGAAAAAAAAATGATAGCGATTTTCTCGGGTTCTCAATGACGACATCTTATACAATGTGGAAATGACAATTTTTCACAGGAAATTGTAATGGAGTGGATGATTGCTGTATTGTAGCTAAGCATTCCAAATTCATCATTTATCAAAGTTGATGTAATTAAAAAAATATATATTTCGTCACTTTGCTTCTCTCAAGCATCAAAATTTCAGACCACAATTCATTAAAATCAATTGTTCTGCTATCTTAAAACATAAATCAAAAATGTGAATAATAAATCTTAACTGTTTTAGACATAACTAATGACGCAGCAAATCTATCTACATATAATGGTTCACTCAGTATATCATACTGCGTCACGGTGTCGGATCCGAAACGGTAAAAATCCTGTAAAACTTGACTGAATAACAAATGAACAAGTCCTCGACAGACACCCATCACTCTCTCAGACCATTTACCTAGACCGGAAGTATCTTTTATGTGCGGGTGTTCGTGCTAACCTGTCCTTCCGGTTGGGATAGGCCCATGTGCGCCGACGTTAATTTCACTGTAGTATCATGTTTTATTGCAGTTATTTACACGCTAATGATTTTTTTTTCGAGTAATTATTGTGTAGTCAGGAAACGAAATGTCGTTAGTCCTCGTATTCTAATGAAGCATTTTGAATCAATTCTCTTTTTTTCTGTGAACAAGAATTGATATGATAATTCCAAGTTTGATTTGTCGTGCATTTGGAATTTTCATACAGGGTGGAACAGCCAAATGGAATAATTTCAATAACGAATAAATGAGGGTTTGTTGGGAGAAACGCTTGGTCGCGGCGAATTGTATTTTCCCAAAAATGCGGCAAATACCAACATTCTCAATTTAAATCCAACTTCCTGTATATTATTCATTTCTTGAAATCCTCAGAAAACTGTAACCATAATCAATGTTCCATATACCTATATTCAACAATTTCGGAAATATTTAGTGTTTTTAGATTGACTACAAAAATAACCATTGAAGAAGAGAAATTATTTTATTTCATAAATTCGCTACATCACACAAAATATTTATTCTCCTTTTAGCTCTTGATATTGAGAAAGTGGGCGAAAGCCATTCCTGCGTTCCTTTCCACTTCACACAATACAAAAACAGTTTATTTTTATTTCCGTATAAAACTCATAGCCTTAGAAACTTGTTATCTGCCTGCATGAGAGTAGAGGTCGGTGTCAGTTCTATTGTTAATTAATTTCGTAATGATATAAGAAAATTGTTCCATTTAACAGAAATGCAGAAAATAAATATTTTACAAATGATTGGTTATGGAAAAAATTTTTTGGCAGTTCCAAGAACCAATAAAATTTCCTTATTTTTCATAATATGATCAATTTCACCCAATCATGTCAACATTACACTGAAAATTTTTTGACAATTCCAAAAACCAATCAAATTTCCTCATTTTATATCATATGAACAATCTCAGCCAATCATGTCAACATTACACTGAAAACAGACCATGGGCAATTTTCACACGTTGCTATGGATACATATTGATTTATTTCGATTTTGAAGTTTCGAATATTTAATATTTCGAAATGTCACGATTTGGTTGTAATACTGAAACAAAAAATTTTCTATCCGAATAACCATCGGACATTGATAAATGCTCAAAAATTTTATGACAACTTTCTCAAGCTTGTTGCTTGTAGGCAACAGACCTCTGCCTACGGCGTCGGTCTGCTTCCAAGCAACAAGCTTTCGACATCTGTCATAAAATTTTTTCGAACAATTATCAATGCCCTTGGGTTATTAAGCAAATATAAACACCTTTTACGAGGAACTAATAAATCTTGAAGTTAAACTACGTATATGTGTAAATCAAATCATATTTAACAACAAAAATGTTCTATATTCTCTTTATAATCACCTGAAAATGTGCAAAATGAAACTGTAAAACCTGTTACTAACACAAAAAATTTGTAAGCAATTTTGCGACCAAACATCTTGTAAGTGCGTTGACGAAAAAATAGAATTAAAAAATATATATATAAATAAATGAAAAAAAAAAAACATATATACATATTTTTTTTCAACACACTAACAAATTTGTTTACAAGATAACTTTGTTAAATAACTCGTCAAATTAATCAGGCTAATTGGTCTCTGCCAAAGCCACCCAACTACTCGAAAAAAAAAAAATTGTTTTAGCTCTGTATTTTTTCTATAATGAACAAAAACATTTTCTATTCAAATAACCCTCGGACATTGATAAATGCTCGAAAATTTTATGACAACTTTCTCAAGCTTGTTGCTTGTAGGCCACAGACCTCCGCCTACGGCGTCGGTCTGTTTCCAAGCAACAAGCTTTCGAAGTCTGTCATAAAATTTTTTCGACAAATTATCAATGTTCTTGGGTTATTACTACTGATAGCACACGGACACAGTTTCTAGCTTATTCTTAGAAAAATCCAAATTGGCCGCCTGTATCCCAAGGAAGAATAAGCGAAATAGGCAGTTTCGCGAACTTGGTCATGTAGGACAGTTAAGAAAAGTATCCAATGCTGTAAGTGGTGAATGGTGATACGAAATTGGATATTATGTTTGAGTTTCAAGAAAACCCACATAATTATTTTCGAAAAGCAGTCTCTCTGTTCAACGTTAGCCACATATCAATTTTTCTAATATTAAAGGAAGGTAAAATGCATCCCTATAAAATGATAGCTGCTGAGGAGCTCCTGGAAGACGATTTCGATAGGAGAAGGTATTTTTGTGAATCAATGATGACAATGCTAGATAACAATGTGATTCAATTAGGAGATATTATGTTTTCTGATGAGAGCACGTTTACACTTCACGGTCATGTTAATCGTTGAAATTGCCGCTATTGGTCTAATGAAAATCCTCACTGGATGAGAGGAGAACATACGCAATATCATGAAAAAGGTTTTCAATGTATTGTAGCGAGTTTGAGAAATGGAATAATTTTCTTCTTTAAATGTTAATTTTTTCAATAAATCTGACAACAACTAATATTTCCGAAACAGAGGTGTATAGAAGAGAGGTATAGGTATAGAACATCGTAAGTCTAGAATTTTCCGTAGAATCCAAAAAATGAGTAATATACAGGGGGCTGCATTTAAAATGAAAGAGTTGGTATTGGTAAAAAATGCGCATTTGAAAGTACAAAGCGATTTTTTTCACACGCCTCCATTTATTCGTTATCTAGTTTATTCTATTTGGCCAACAAAAAATCTAATTACTGTGGACCATGATATCACCAGCTATTTCTCATTAATCCATAAACTTTGACCTACTTGTATGAAAATAATTCGATTTTCCTGTAATTTTTTCCCGAATCTTGTGTGTTTCATATTATGTATTATTTTATTTTTGCAAGTGGTTCCTTGTCAATCAAGCTCTCATCAGTTTTTGTCTTGATACAATTTCAGTCGATAAATGTTGATAAAAGATTATTTGTTTATTGCAAAAATAGCATACTACAAGTACCACTGAATAAATTGCCAAAGTATAACTCCAGCCTAATATAAATTGTATTGTGATTAACTTAAGGTAACACAAGATAAAATAAATTAATAATGTGAGAGTTGATCATTCCACTTCCTTATAATGTAAAAGAAGTTTCCGTTCTTTCTTAAATTTGAGGCGAAAAGAAAACTTTCAAGGCTGACATCTCGAAAGTGGAAATTTTGTCACAGGATAAACCCATCATAAATCAAATTATCCGAAATTTTTCAAATGAATTTGGAAATGATAAAATAAAACAAATTTATCTACTCCATTAACAGTTTTCTGCGAAGAAAATATCATTTTACACACACACACACACACACAACCTAGATGAGCCCGTCCCACCCAGAATGTTCCTTTCTAAGCGAGGTACATCTCCGGGGAGGACTTCCACCATTTCCCCCCATCTTATCCGATGAGTCTCATCATCGTAGTTCGCGTTTCGGCGTACAGCTCGTCCCTAGCTGAAAGGGCTAGCAGCTGGGGGCGAGCGTCTTCTCTTTTTTTTCGGCGGTCTTCCGTTGTGTGTGTTTGCACTGCCTTTACAAAGACGTCCTCAGACGTCCTTTCGATCTTTTACAGGCGACTTTTACTTATTAGCTGAGCTAATATCTTTGTCACCTGTTCGAGAATCTGTGGTTTCGTTGTTGTCGTCGTTGTTTTCTTGTTAGCTGCGGCTTGGACGTAGCTGACTCATGTTTTCTTATTTGCTGCTGCTGTTGTCCTTGTCTTCTGGTTGTTTGGGGCTTTTGGGCTTTCTTTGTAGTTCGCCGGGTGTTCTGCCTGGCAGTTTGCGCAGGTGACCGGCTTGGTCTTCGGTCGTGGGCAGTCGTTGGATCGGTGTGGTCCTCCGCACTTCACGCATTTCGTGTTTACGTTACACGTTGTGTGTCCGTGGTGGAAGCCTTGGCAGTTGTAGCAGTGCGTCAGCCCTTTTTCTCTTCTTTGTTTTTCCCACCTGATCCTCAGGTTCTGGATGTGTTGGATTTTCCGGATTTTTCTTTTTCTTCAGGCTCCAGCTCCACCAGGTAGATGGGTAGCAGTCTTCTCTCTCCGAATCTGGAATGTAATTGGGTTAGTCGTTTTATACTTACCCCTTGTCTCTTGATTTCTTCCTTGATTTCCTTGGTGTCCTCGCAGTGCGTTAGTCCTCGGATGACGTACCTTGCCATCCTGTCTTCTTGTTTCATATACGTATACCACTCCACTACTTTTCTCTTTTCTCTCAGGTACCTAGTGAGGTTCCTGTAGTCCTATGATCCGTCGCAGGGTATTTTCTTACGGAGCTCCAGTGGTGAATGCTCCGCAGAATGACAGGTGGTGGTCGGTGCGTCGTCGTCTTCTTGTTTTCGCAGATGGCCTCGTCCATCGCTTCCTCGTTGGCTTTCCTTCGGGTGGTGGCTTCTTTTTTTCGTATTTTCCTGATGGATATCACTTCCGTGAAATCCATCTCTCACTGTCTTCGTCTTTTCTTGGGGATTCTGTCCTCTGCGTCTTTCTGTGGACGCTTTCTGAGCGGCTTCGGCTTCTCTTCTCCTCTTGCATCGCCTTTTCCATGCTCTCTGTGGCTTTACTCAGGCCTGTCATCTCCTCTCCCATGCGCTGGATGGTTTTCTTCATCTCTTTTGCGGCTTTTTTCGCTTCTACTGCTTCTTTTTTGGCTTGGTCCCTTTCTTCTTGGAGTGTCTTCCTTATTTCCATGTCCCTCAGCATTTTCGTGACTTCTTCCGCTTTCTTTGTGCTTTCTCGTGCCACTATTTCTGCGTTCTTCATCATGGCTCTTGTTGCCTCGTTGTTCTCGCTGTCCGAGTCCGATGTTGTTTCCATTATCCTCCTTGTCCTGTTGCTAGCTTGACTGCTAGCACGGCTGACGTTCTTCTTTTTGGGTGGCATCTTAATAGTTCCTGTCCTCCACAGGTCCTAAAACATACAAAACATCTATCAAATCCGGACTTAAAAAATATTTTTCAAGACTTTCATAAATAGAAAAAAAAGTGCTAAGAAACACTATTTGCTTTTAATAACGCTGCTTTCGTCTTCTGATAAACTTTCGCCGGTTCGGTTGATAAAAATCAACCTTCTTCCGATCGCTTTTTCAAAATCTGCTTCTCTTGCTTCTGAGTATTCGAGACACGTCCTTCCTACTCGGCTCAGCTTTTTAGTGAATCGTGTTATCAATAGATGCCAGAGGTAATAGTTTGATACTATTATGAAGCAGTGTGTGACTATTGTTAATGTGATGACCCATATTTTTAATTCTTTGAAGTAAAAAGCCGCCCAATGGCGTGCATAAAATTGCAAATGGCACTCAATAATCCCTGTACGCAAATAGCAGTATTTCGTTGAAGGTAGGGTTCGCATTTTAACGTTGAAAAATGTCAATTTTCAATTTATATTTGATGTGTTTCTGGACTTTCCATAAATATGTACAGTAACAGAAATAATGAATTTATTCCGTTTGGCTTTTACACACTGTATGTACCTTCATCTAAGAAAAATATTAACTTCAAATCTCTAGCTGTATTGGACTATTTTATGATAAATGAAACTGTGGACAACTAATTCAATTCAAGCAACTTTCAAAAATGAATTCAGTTGAAATTCATTTTTACTCCACAAAAGAGTTTTCAATTGTGAAAAATGTATAAATAATCAATAATTTGTTTGTTTTGTATTATTAATTGAAATTACCCATTCCTGGTGTTGTCTAGTAATAATTTTAATATTTTTATATTATTAAACAGATTGCTTGTAGTAATGGTTATAATCCTAATATCATTAATAGGTTAATTCAGAAAATTAAACACAAAAGAGAACAAAACTTGACTTATCTTTCTGAAGAGAAATCTTTTGGATATTTAGCTTTACCTTTTCTAAATAAAAACATCTCTCAAAAAGTTTCAAAATTGTTTAATAATAAATTAATAGATAAGAGAATTTCTTTTAGGAGCACTAATAATTTGAGTGAACATTTGGTTAATTCGAAAGATTAAATTAATAAATTATCAAAAAGTGGTATTCACAAACTTGAATGCAATGATTGTGAAGCTTCATATATAGGTAGAACTTTTAAAAGTTCGAATAGGTGAACATTTGATAAGATGTGAGAATTCAGCTTTTGGTCATCATTTAAAATTCAATAAACATAATTTTGGTCCTAATCGTAATTCAATAATTTTAAAAGAAGTTGATTCAAAATATTTTAACAGATTTTCTCGAAGATTCACAAATTAATAAAGAATTGCAAAACAATAATTTTTGTTTGCATGAGCAAGTACAATTGAATAGATCTTATGTTCCTTTGCATAGACGTTTAATAGATTAAATAGTATATTCATAAGAGTTCTCTCTATGATGATATTCATATTTATCCACAACATTATTGGACTGATAACCATATAGTTCAGTTAATGATCTTCAATTTAAAAATTTTTCCATTTTTTCAAAATTACAAATTCATGATTAGTTATTTGTTCATTTTAGATATTTCTGGACTCTCGTTAGATTTGTTTTTTGAATGAGATTTAGTGATGGGTTCTCATTAGACTCTATATCAGATCTTTCTCAATGAAAATTACTCACATTGGTTTTTGGGATATTATTTAATACATAATTTAACTATCAGTTACTTAAGAAACTTTTTCTTTAGATATAGATATAATTTTGTTGTTAATAATATCTGGGATTTGTTTTTACATACTTCATTATTTGAATGGTTATTGTGTTTGGAGTTTCTTCTGACTATTGATTGGTTATCTATTTTGAATTAGATTCGGTAACGGGTTCTCATTAGACCCATTATCTTATTTGTTTTTGGAATCAGTTTTGAATTATACGTTCTCATTAGACTTTAAAATCAAATCTGTTTTCTTTGTTTAGATGACTGGTTTTTGGTTTTGAGAGGCTACCAGACTACAATTTTCATTCATTAAAATTTGTTATTTGGAATTATTCTCAGATAATTACTTTCATTGATTTACACAAATATTTTATGATTTTTAAAATAATTTATGCGCTTTTGGAATCTCTCTTGACCTATGTGTAAGTTTTCTAATTTGAATTAGATGTAGTAATGGGTTCTCATTAGATCCTTAATCTTTTTCAGCATCTTATGATTTAATGGGTTCTCACTAGACCTTGATATCAAATTTATTTATTTACAATTATTTAGGAAATTTACATATTTGTTTTGGGACATTACCGAATTACTTTATTTACCACAATTTTCGCAAATTTAAATGGGTTCTCTAAAATTTACATTCACCCAAAGTTATTACAATGTTATTTTTATACTCATGTTGGATAACTTGAGTTCTGTGTTCACTAAGATTGTCATTTGTCATTTGTTTACTTCAAATTATAGTAGTGTCACTGCAATTTCCGTTCTACTAACACGTTTATATGTAGTAGTTTAAGATATTAAAATTTAAACTAAAAATGTTCGAAATTTAAAGACAGTTTACCCCAATCAGTGGATTATTTTAAATTAATGTAATTTTGAGAAATTTTATTTTTGTGACGTTAATGTGTTGTCGAGCTTCAATTAGGTTTCTTGTATAGTTAAAATAATACCCTTCTTGGTGTGCGTCATCAATTGTGACGTATATCCGGGTTTTCGGCATGTCATTTATTTTATTTGCTATTTTGACATAAAGCTAACCTTAAATTTGCTAAATAAGATCATCAGGATTGTATTTAGCCAAATTCGAAAAGGATATGCAATTAATAAGTACCAGCTTCTTTTTCTAACTGAAAATACTTGAGAACTTCCAAATTATGATGTTTTTTCCGTGTATTCAGGCATATTTTTGTATTATTCATATAAATAAAACAATAAGATTAATATTCACTTTTCATAAATAATAATTGACCGTAAACAACCTGTCAAGAACTGTCAGTGTGACAGTAGAAAAAGACGTAAGACTTATTGCGCTATGAATGTAACGCCTTCATAGTATTTTAAACCCTCGATTGATTGGTTGAGCTTGAGCGTAATCTAAACATCAATCAATCAAATTTTTGTAAGTCAAAGATTACGGTTAACGTTTGTAATACATTTAAACGGTTCATTATTGTGATATTTTGATTAGGATTAATCACAGACCTGCCTTTTTTCCATTTGTGTTAGAAAGACATCAACAACCGATGACGCACACCAAGAAGGGTATTATTTCAACTATATCACATACCTGACGAGTAAGTAATTCTTTACTTATTTCTTATTTTACATATTTCCAACTTTTATTACTCACTTGCAGGTATCGCAGTGAAGATGGCTTAATAGCCGAAAGCACTTTGCAATTTTTAAATATTAAATTTTCACACAGAATACAACAATGTTTTCTTGACTAGTAATAATTTGCATGTCATTTTCAGATTAGGATTAAAATTAATTTTTGATTTTAACTAATTCCATACAAATTTTGGTTTGTCGAAAAGAAAATGGAGGATTATCATTGCTTTCACTTGAAAAGTCCTCAATTATTTGGGCTTTCAAGATTGAGCCATAAATAAACAATCACCGATGAGAACTTTTAATGGGAAAAGAACTGAAAAACATAAATTCTAACTATTTTAGTGTAATGCGAATTTATGTAGTATGCACGAAATAAGTAAATCTGTTTCATTGTCATTGTGTATTTTTGTAAACAGTGATCGAATAATAGGTAGTGAATTAGCGAATGGACACAGATACAAAAACAAGCAAAGTCTCGCAATTACACATATGCACAACGGGGAATCAGAAAGCGTTAGGCGCCGTTGCGCATTCTGCATATCCGCTGTTGCCGCCGCTATTGTGGGGGTGCTGCCACCCCCTGTGGTGGGTAAATGTCCAGCTTGCCCTCATTAGCGTGTAAAACTCGGGTTAGGTACAGTTTTATCATGCGTTCCACACTAAATCCCCTATCAGTTCTCTATGACTCTCCAGGAACGCAGAACTTCAAACCTTTATACAGGGGTTATTGAATGCCACCCAATTCATACATTGAAAAAGGATATCGACCTTTTTTATAATGAAGAGTGTGAAAATGTGAAAGGAAAACTTGCAGATTCAGATAATAAACGATTTTTGAAAATTTAATTATTTCCCTCAATGTGTCCAAGTCCAACTGATAAATAATATCAAAGTGAGTTAATTGAGTGAAGTAGATGGAATATAAGTTTCCATTTTTTTCCATCAAAATCACAGTTAAAGGAACTAGTCCAGTAAATGAAGGAGGAAAAAAAGGCAAAGTTAACATTAATGACGCCCTGTTTTCATCTTCCGGTTGGAAGTTGCATTTGGTACATCATTAAACATGAGACAAAGTTCTGCATGAAAACGCGAACGAGGGCGGAGAAAATGGCCCCAAAAGACCAGGAAAATAGGTTTTCAGCCAATATCTCCCAAAATATGGCAGTTACAGATTTTCGGTTCAAATAAAAATTGAAGTTCAGGTCATTTTCTACAAAAATGGTCCTTATGATTTTTTTCGCAACATTAATATTTTCTGCAAAAAAATCGGGTTGAAATACCGGAAATTTTGAGACTGGTGAAATATACAAGTTTTGTACAAAATTTGAGCTTGGGGGTGTTGGAAATCCATTATTTTCAATGTTTTGGATTGTGGAAACCAATAGTAGATGGCGCCAACACATTTTACAGATTGGGAAAATCCTCGGTGCCATAAATGAGAAACCCTGTAATCAGACACTTTTGATGGATATTCATCTTTCCGAGGGTCTTGTTTTCCTCTCAGATGAGGCCTCAAGATATACTCATTAGGAAAACGGGCTATAAGATTAATTCTAGCGAGATGGACCTCACCAGTGGACCTGAATCTAGCAACAATCAGCTTTGCACATGTGGCAAAAAACTGAAGTTCATTAGGCTTTTGGTGAGGAAAACTGAAAATGCCTGAAGAATATTTACCCATAATACTCAGCAACAATTTCTTGCAGACTCCTAATATAATGATACTAGAATAATACATTATAGATTAAAATATTACATAGAAAATTTTTAACAAAAGTACAAGAGATTCGCGGATTAATGGTCCGTGTATTGATGAAAAAAGTATATAAAAATACATTGCAATTATGACATAAATCTGTTCGTCACCAGTCATCATCTGATTTTTGGCCAAGAACTTCTTCTGGTTCTAGAGCTCCCTCTAGCTCTACCCCGTCAACAACTTCTTCTGAGTCTACAGTTTCCTCTAATTCTACCTCTTGGGATAACATATTATTATTGCTGTCTTTATAATTCGAACACTGGCGTGACTCACACGAACCACAAATAGATGTGCAGACGACACGAGCGCCACGTAGAGCACACGCGCGGCGAACGACGGAGGAGCGAAAGTAATAAATTATAGCGTATACATTTAGGTTTTTCCCCGGGGTATCAAGGGTATGACTTATATACATCGATGGAAAGGTGGGAATTCCCCCATTACACTAGTTAAGGTGTTAAAATGTTGGAAATAAAGAGCAGGGAGAAAAAAACCACCAAAAAAAGTACGTTTTTTCCTTGAGCCCGCGTTTTCTAATTTTATTGAAAAATGGACGACTTCGTCAAAAAAAGTAATTGCACAATCGAAAGGTAGACATTCTTAGCTTTCAAATGATGTATCATAGAGACCAATCGGATCATGTATACATTTTTAATTGATGGTTGTTCACAAAATTTCCCCGCGATCCAAAAACAGCAAAAATTTGGGATTCAATAAACAACGATTAAATGAAAATTAAAAAAATTAGGGTATACAAATTTCAGGGATGACAAAGGACCTTATGAGGACCCATAATCAAGAAAATTTTGAGTAAATTAGTGCAATACAAAAAAAATAGGAACAAATTCCTGGCGAGGTCAAAATTGCCGGGGAGCAGAAAGTTTGACCCGTGTTCTGATAGGGCCAAAAAAGTCAAGCGAGACTCAATTCACAGGGTATGATAGCAGCAGAATTCCCCTTTCACCTGAATTTTGAATCATGAGAAAATATGCATTTTTCACAAAGTTAATGAATAATTTGTCCCCCCGCTGATGTGTAAATACACGGACTGTGCTCTCCGGCATACAGCACAGAAGCTCATTACTCGAGGTGCGCTTGGTGCCGTTTTTCTCGAAACCGGTCAAATTTTCGAGAAAAATCATAAGGACCATTTTTGGAGAAAATTAACTGAACTTTAATTTTTATCGGGACCAAAAATCTTTAACTGCCATATTTTAGGAGATATTGACTGAAAACCTATTTTTCTGGTTTTTTGGGGCCATTTTCTCCGCTCTCGTACGCGTTTTCATGCAGAACTTTGTCTCATGTTTAATGAGGTACCAAATGCAACTTCCAACCGGAAGATGAAAATAGGGCGTAATTTATGTTAACTTTTTTCCTTTATTTACTGGAATAAACGTTGACAGAAATGGATACAAGCAATAAATCGTATTAAGTCAGTTTCTATAAGCTAATATGCTTATAATCTCCGCCCAATTCAGCTGGGCAATTGAATCGTCGGTTAGTTACATCTCGTCTAATGTCAACCTTAAATATTTTTATAACCTCAATTTTTTCAAATAAATATATTAATAGATATTGATAATACTAGTGTATTGAATACTTACATCAAAAATAACGTCAAAATGCTTCCGTAAACTGGGCTATCTATCGGACGCGTCCCCAGTTGGCGAATAGGGGAACGGCCAAGGGACTGAGTCGCCGGTCTCTTGGTCAGTGGCAGAAATAAGTAGGGTGAGGGGAGCTAAACCTTTCCAAAAGCCTTTGCGAAACATGCCACCGCGGACCAGAAATCGTGCCGACAGCTGAATGGCCGCAGGGTGATATACGGTGACGAAAGATCCCCTTGGGAACCGGGTGGAACCCCATTGTAATTAGCCTTCCTATGGTAATGCGGGGATCTGCCACAGGTGACCAACCCTTCCCTTGCTACTCGTGGGAACACACATGAAAAGACAAAAAACAAAAACAAATCCTGATGCTGGACAGAAGTGCTCACCTCAATCAAAAACAGTAGCTGGGGATGAACAGAAATGTCCACCCCAAAATACTGCACAGAATGAGGCTGGACATGGAAGATCACCTCGTGATGATGAAACACAAAGGCCTAGGCGAAAGCGCATTTGCTGCGCCGAAGCCAAAAGAAGAAGAAGTGCGAAGGAATCAGGGGTGGCAGCAACTACAAGTGCACCCCCTCCTCCCCCACTTCACCTCCAACAGCAAAGGCATTTTCTGCGGCGGGCGCCAAGAGCTCCGCTCTGAATAAAGCCAAGGAACCGGCTGCCCCTGCAAGAAAGCGCCCTCACTTGAGCACCTCCACGGAGGGGACTCCTAGAAGGCTGAAGAAGCCGCGCAGCGACAAAAATGTCGTCGCGCCTTCCAAAACCTTTGCGGATGCCGCCTTGAGACACCTCAAGGATGCTATCATAGATTAGACTAACCCGTACGGTAAGGTTACCGCGGATCGGGAGAGAAGCATTGAAAACCAACTGCTAGAGGAACTGGACAAGATCATCTTCTCCGCCTCCAGCAGCAACATCAAAGCGCCCACGTTTAAGTCGTGGACATACTCCGGTGAAATCATCAGAGTGGTCTGCGATGACGACGGGACGCTATGTCTGCAAACTCTTCACGTCTGTAGAAACCATCATCTGACAACTCTTAAACTCACCTCATTTTGTATGGATAGAATTTATTTCCAAGTGAAATTTTCATTGCGGATGTTTGCAATATATTGAGCTTCCTGATTTGAATAAATATTTTTTGCTCATTTACTGATAGTAGATCTTGTTGGGTTACTTCGGCTACGATATAAATTATTGAAGATATTACACGACACACGTATCTTGTTCACTTCCACCAGTACAGGACTAAGGAGGAGACTAACGGCGCTACAGCTTCGGGCCCCGATGGCGTAGGGGCCCCGGCTACGTTGTAGTGAGTGTCTAGATATTCCACTTTAAATTAAATTACAAACCTTCGAAAGTAAGTGATCTGTTGATCTCAACTCTTTGGAATAAAAAACCGAAAGGATTTGTTCGCAAGTGTTGACCACATGAAAGAAAGTCAACGAACATATACAAAGAAATTAACAGGAGATTCTACAGAATTATCAAGACATGTACAGGATATATTCAGCATCGAATCGTTTCTCTCAATTGTGGATGAAACTGATTCTAAACTGAGAAGAAGAAGCTCATATCACAAATAATTAGTGGAATTTTTGGTTTTCTTGACGATATAATCAATTATTCCCCAGAATCGACTGACATAGTCAAAAATTCAATTTCTCCTATCCAACAGATTTGGAAGAGAGCCTAGTCGATGACCTGAAACAATTCGTGGGTTATGTAAAAGCACTGGCAAGAGTGTACATTGCCTTTCAAGAATTATGTAATGTATTTATGTATTAAGTTTTGAAATCAAACAATTTTATTTTGTAAAATCAACATTGTAATTAAACATTAAGTGACGCGTTTCGCTAACACAGTAGCTTTTTCAAACGTTGGAGGTATAATGAGAAACTATCTATTTATACAGTGCC
The DNA here is from genome assembly GCA_910591675.1 of Galerucella calmariensis. NCBI lineage: Eukaryota > Metazoa > Arthropoda > Insecta > Coleoptera > Chrysomelidae > Galerucella > Galerucella calmariensis. Next base: position 20,575 of record CAJUYG010003526.1, read on the forward strand.
TTAATACTTAATTATACGGAAATTTAACAATAAAATTATAATCCATTTACAAGGAAATGGAAAGAATTTGTCTAAATATGGAATTAACTAAAGAATTTAACAAGTTTACCTGGAAACTCATTCACAACCATCCTACAGGAATCTTTCTAGGTAAAAAAAGGTTTAATAATGGAGAATTGTTAATATCAAGTTGGTCGTTAAGAAGATTATCTGAATATTTGTTTTTATTTATCTCTAGGGCTTCTAAAAGATTTAATTTGAAGGATTTAGTTTCTATATGGAAAATTTCAAAATTTGAATCGAAAGGCAAATCATTTATTAGCAAACCAACACTCTCCCAGGTAAACTTGTTAAATTCTTTGGTTAATTCCATATTTAGACAAA